>JAOEHY010037087.1:0-11504 GCA_025447955.1 Psilopsiagon aurifrons
ACTGTAAGGGTGGTGAGGCACTGGAATGGGTTGCCCAGGGAAGTTGTGAATGCTCCATTGCTGGCAGTGTTCAAGACTGGGTTGGACGGAGCCTTGGGTGGCATGGTTTAGTGTGAGGTGTCCCTGCCCCTGGCAGGGGAGTTGGAACTAGATGATCTTCAGGTCCTTTGCAACCCTAACTATTCTATGATTCTCTGATTCTATCTCGGAATGATGTTGTTAGAACTGATTTGCCCTCAATCAGGCCTTGTTGTAGTGCTCAGATACAGTATTCAATTGAAACCAGACAGAATAAGGATTCCAGACTTTACAAATAAAATATTTTTTCTTAATTCCTGTGGAAGGCAGAAAATCAGCATTGACTCAGTTCTTCTTTGAAAATTCTTGGCCCAGACAGTTCTAGAGCTTGCTTTTAGAAGTTCAAGTGGAGAAGTTATGCAGAAGGGAAATGCTGAGAATGATAAGGAAATACTGCCTAGGTGTAGCATCCCTGTAGCCTCTCCCATACCACCTCTGTATATGGGTATGTGCTTTGCTCATGAAAGCCAGATGAATTGTGTGAGTTCACCACTCTTTGTTTGTGTACCTTAACTCCTCCTCTGAGTGGACAACCAGATCCATCATCTTTCCAAAGGTATAACTCTTTTCCATGGTCAGAGAGGAAGAGCAGAGACATAGACAGCTTGAAATGAACAGGCCTCAGAGCGCTGCAGACTTTTGAAAAGTAAGTTTTTGCAGGTGATAGGAAATCAACCTGGCTGAAAGCAGACAAATCGGTATATACCAAGTAAGAAGAGCTTCTTATTTCAATTGTTTTTATTTTCATAATAAGGAAAAGTCAACTGGATGCCAAAAATAGCATATACCTGTGATGTGAATGAGCCACTGTTCCCATCTTGCTGAGAACTCACTAGACTCGGAGGCTTCGGAGAGCTTTATAGTACCAGGTAACACTATAGCCTAACATTTTGCACATGACGTCTTTACAAGAAAAGGGACTTTGAGTTCCTGTTAGTGCGTATGTCTACCAAATAAAAAACATCAGGGGAAAAAACATTGCTCCTGTCTTACACTGGCAGGGCTTCAGTGGCTTCAGGAACCGTGTGTCAAGGAGTAGAAACCAAAATCCTGCACCTAAGTTTTCCAAATCTACATCAGCAAAACTCATTGCACTATTTCTAGTGTCCAACCTTGGTAATTAATATGTTAAAATCATCTGAGGTGCAAGTAAGCTGGAGTAATTGAAAACAGTTTGAACCACTAAGCAAAGACATAATTATCCAGTGGACACTGAAATCCAGCTTTATAAAGTATCATCTAAATTCTATCAATCATGTAACTATGAATAAACTCAGTTACAAAGCAATACCATGGGACTGTGTCTCCTGATCTTTTCAGGCAAGAAACTGCTTCTTCCAAATCCAAATTGAATTAATTCAATTCACCCTTGTGACATGGCGATGTGCTTGAAGCGTTGCAAAGTGTCAGTATACATGTTTGTAGGATATATCCTCTTGGATGATTTACTGGCAGGCAAGTAATAGGTGGAGGGCTTCCCTTCTCTAGACAATATGTGATCTCTCTAAACCTCTGTGAACAACAGATCTAAAAATCTGTGCCATGTGGAATTAAATTATTTTGATGGAATGATAGTCAATTGAAACACGGACCTTTGACACCAAGAGCTTTTTCAATGGCCTACTACAGTAGGAGTTTGCTTTACTGCTCACTTAAATGGTATTTAAATTGTCTCAGATGAAGGCTCTTGGTAGCTACTTGTGACCTTTCTAATACCAGCAGTGCACTTATTTAGAAGCATTACTTATTCTGTAATTATGTAGTCCCTACTAGCTAATAGTATCAGTATTATTCTCATCTTTTAAAGACTAGCTGGAAGGTGATGCTCTGAGAATTATACCAGTTACTCCATTTACAAGATCCATTACATTATCTGGAGGGCAGAGCTCTGGATATAATGGTGTTTGACAGGCTTTCACCAGTGCAGTTAAGCAGCATGAGTTAAGATTTCTTCCTTCAATAATGACTTACCCTAATATGAAATAAAATACCAACCGAGCAACTAGGGACATGTTTTATACACCTTTCTGTCAGCTCTCATCACACGTAAATTCCAGGTCTTGAGTGGCAGCCATGACCCAGAATTTGTCTTGTGGTCATGGATCAGACAAGATGTTAGGCTGAGATCCATCTGTATCACTGTAAGATGAAAAATATCTGAACACTTACAGTGTAACAGTGGGCTCACTGTTGTATATGAGCCTTAATATTTAAAACCAGGCTACAGCATGCCAACCTCTGACACCAAGGCACTTCATTGCTTGCCAAATATCTTTCTAAAGAGAAAGTGAAACAGATCCACCTTTGCTCAAAAAACCCAACGGGCAAATGGGTAACATTCATACAGTGCCGTCAGGCGTTCACAGTGCCTAAAAAATAAGCAACCAATTTAAGCAGGGAAATCCAGATCTCCAGAGAGTAAATGCCAATATTTCCAAAACCGGTAATTTTTTAATTTTTCTTTCTTTTTTTTTTTTTTTTTTTTTTTTTTCATGATTCAAAAACCAACCAGCCAACCAGTGAGCTGCTTTTCACAGAGTTTGACACAAATGGGCAATTCATGCAAATGTACAATCTGGACATTTGTAAATAACAGCAACAATTTTGTTTTGAGCCCAAGACTTCACTTGAGACACAAAGGAAGGCCCTGACCATGAACACCTGAGCTAAAAAATAAATTAGGCTTGTACCTGAGCACATTACAGAAAAGGAGACTTCTCCAGAGATATCTGAAAAGAGGTATTGCGAGTTCCCCTGGGAAAGAAGCTCAGAGCCCAGAGGAAGAAGTGTGAAAAGACGTGTTAATAAAGATTAAAAGCAAAATTTAAAAGAAAAGAGACCCCAAGTTCAGAAGTAGGTCCACGAGGGAGCTATACAGAGTGTTCAAGGTAAACTTGCCAAGACAGGTCCAAGAGACATCTCATGCAGTTGAGATAGTGATCTTTCCTATTCTACAAAACTGCCAGATTCTCCATGCTTGACAATCACAAGAGATGATGGAATGCAGAGAGCTGAGAGACATGAATGCCATGGGAGAGTTTCCAGCAGCAGATGGTGGTGGCACACTGTGGTCTTCACTGCCTCCTTCCAAATCTGGGGATTAGGATTACCCATCTGCACATATGTACTGCAGGCTATGCTCTTTTACTTTGGCCTTGTATGAGCAGCTCATAAGCTGCTTTTGACCCAGAAGTCATACTATGCCACTGAGTCTGTGCCCATAATTTTTACAGCCATGATTAAATGAACTGCCTCTATTCACCTCTTTTAACTGACTTCTAGCACAGTGTAATTATGACATCCCTAGAGACAATGACAATGTCTCAAAAGTAGCTCAAGCACTGTGCTTGCACAAAGAAAGGGCACAAAGGCATTAAATATCTGGAAAAATCTGGGACATTACATTTATATGGGCCTTACAGTATGCCACATAGATGATATCTGCAGCTCTTCCTTTGTCCTCTGACAGTCATTCAATTTTAGAAGGCCATTTGATTACTCTGCATGAATTGCCATTGGTGAAGCAGGCTGGCATTCTATAATCACCTCCCTGCCTTCCATATGTTTTGAAATATCTTCCAGGAGCCTCTGTTCCATAATGTTTAAAAAAAACAGTGTGGGAGATGAGCCTTGCCTGGGAAAACCACCTCCCCTACCAAGTAAGTATTTGCTTCATGAAATGTAACCCTACTCTCTCTTGGGAGACTATAGCATGGCTTTGAATCTCTTGTGTCAGTGGCTTAAAGTTAACTGTTGGAATCAGGTTGTAATTGTGTCTTGGCATTTAGATTATTGTGTCATTAAATAATTATCAGGCCAGAGAAGTTATAGTGAGTAGATGCTTTGTGTTATTTGGGCTTCAGGGGAGTAACGGTAGAGAGAGGCTAGGAAAGCAAGAGCATTTCAAACATAGATACTTGTGTAACTACAGGGATTTTTTTTCTGCCTGAAAAGTGGGGATGTACAGACAGATTTTCCTTTTTGAAAGACTCCATTCTTGTCCCTTTGTGCTAAAAAGCTCCAAAGGTGCAAAAGCAGGAAAGGTTTGAAGGGAGCGTCACCAGATATTTATATGAGAAACCAGAAACTAAAGAGCAAGCTTGAGTGCTATTTCCATGTCAAAAGTGTGATACACTTGACTGTATCTCTCAGTCTTCTGAAGAGAATTGGGTCAAGAAGAAAACGTATTTTTCAAGGACCTACTTAGGAAAGCATTTTACTCAACAACAACAACATAGACACTACATTTCTTTTAATAGACAGTGTATGTTGCAATGCTGAGCTTCTCAACACCTTGATGATAAAGTGGCCAAAAGACACAACGCTCCAGGAGGCAAAATTATGGTATATGCTGGTCACTGTTCAAATGATCTGCTTGGTGCTCCAGACAGATTTGGGGCTGAGGGGCATGAAAGCTAAGAGTAGGATAAGGCAGAAAGAGGAAATAACACATGAAGAAGACCAGGGAAACCCAGGCACAAGAGAGCACACCGTGGTGCATCACTCCCAGAGTCACTGCAGAATGAGTGTCCTCACTTTGGTAGGAGAGAGGCCCTCGCATCTGTTTGTCCCCTTGACCTCTTTTCCCTTCATGAACTGAAAACTGAAGCCTGTTATGTACTAAAACAAACAACAATGCAAAAAATCTTGTTCCTGGATAAAAAAACTGTCTCCTGTGCTGAGGGCTGCCTCTCCATCTTTTCATTTCAGCCTGGAGCCATGTTTAATCTGGGTATGTTCAGTTGTCATAGGAGGAGGGCTTTTCATGTTAATGGGATCATTTTAATAGGCTTCTCTGTTAAAAAGTAAACACGAAAGCCAATAAGCAAAGCCTGTTACAACTAAAACCAAATGGGTACAGTCACTTCAGTTTTCACCAATGCAAATCACTGGGTGTGCAGGTTAAAACAGCTCCAGCTAATTTGAAAGCAAGAGCTAATTTTCAGCATTGCACAAATGCAGAAAAATGTGTGAAATCTGCATGCATCTGATGAAATTAGTGCAGACTTCCACAAAGTGCTGAAAGTGACCTTGCCAGGAATGTCATAAGAAGCTTGGGAATGGAGTTTGGGGCAGGACCCATGCTCAGGCCAGGGCTTGCTAGGGAACAGCTGTGGCTGTGGGCAGCTCACCCCTGCACGGCAGCATGCCTGGGGATGCAGCGCCCTGGCCACTGCAGACCCACACTGTGGAGGTGGCCATCCTCTGCCAGCCCATCCACAACCAGAGCAGCACAGGTTAGAAAAATAACAAAGCAACATACTCCCAATGTGAATTGCAATTATTCTTTCTTATTTAATGTATGTTGATGTCTCACCTAAAGAATTTCTGAAACAAAATAAACAAAAAAAATATATATGTATTTCTAAATTGCAGCACTGCTCTGCTCCCACTTCATCTATCTGTCTTCAGACTACTCCTGTCCCTGCTGCTGCAGAGCTGGGCTGGGGTTTCTCTTTGTTCTTTATTCCTGAGTTGGCTCAGAGGTCTCTAACCTCAGTCATTAATATCAATTACCATAAGGACAGCTGCCTTGTTCTCCTTGTCAGAACTTCAGGATGGCGTGTAATAGATGGCTTCAGGCTGGCCTTCTGCCAAAGGGGCTCCATTGTTTTCATCTGTGATACACAAGAAAGAATATAATGGGGTTAAATGAATTTGATTAGACCAAGCTCAGCCTAGCATAGCATTTAGGCTCTAATTTTGCTATTCTACAGCATGATTTTACATCCCTGAATTTAGTACAAATTCACCTATTGATTTAAGGCTTATTTTAAAATGTGACCCTCTTTAAACTTTATAACCTTCACCTAGACTCTCTCAGTGCTAAGCATGTTGAGTTTGTTTATATTATATATATTCTATTTATTTTTATTAATAAATACCAAAGAAGTTGGGGGGGGGGAAGAAAAGCAATTATGAAGATTTATTATTTCCAGATAGTGACATTTTTGCAGCTTGGCAAAGCAATCAGTATTTATTATTGAAATTCTTCCTCCTGACACGTCGCTTGCTTTTTCTCCTTCTCATCCATTGTATAACACCTACTTCCAATTCTGCAGCTGTACCTGCTAAAGAAGCTCCACACACCAGCATGGCAAAAGCCAAAAAACCAGAACAAAATAAAGAATAGTGGAGAATTCTTACACAGCTCTTCATTACATAGAAAAGAGCTACCAAAGAGGAGAATTTTGCTGAGAGAAAATGTGAAAAAATGTGACAGCTTAATATATGTACCGTTACAGCTAGTGAGAAAAATCCAAATGGCTTTAATCAGTGTTGTGTGGAGCTCCAGGCTTTTATTAGATAGTTTTCAGATTCTGAGAGCTGTATCCTAACGGACATTGGCCTATTTAGGAGATTCGTTGGCAGAGTCCCTTGGGAGGCAGTATTAAAGGGCAAAGGAGTCCAGGAAGAATGGGCATTCTTCAAGAAGGAGATCTTAAAGGTGCAGGAGCAGGTGATCCCCATGTGCAGAAAGATGGGCTGTTGGGGAAGAACACTGTCCTGGCTGAGCAGAGAGCTTTGTTTGGAACTGAGAACAAAAAGAGTGCATGACTTTTGGAAGAAAGGACAGACAGCTCAGGACAACTACAGGTGTGTCATGAGGTTATGCATGGAGAAAATTTGAAGGACCAAAGCTAAACTAGAACTTAATCTGGCTGCTGCCATAAAAGACAATAAAAAATGCTTCTATGAGTATATTAGCAACAAAAGGAGGGCTAAGGAGAATCCCCATCCTTTATTGCATGCATCAGGAAACATAATGACAATGGATGAAAAAGCTGAGGTACTTAATGCCCTCTTTGCCTCAGTTTTTAACAGTCAGACCAGCTGATCTCTGGGTACCAGCAACATTGATGAGGTCTGTATAGGTACACTGCTAAATTGAGTAATGAATTTGCCCATTGGACAAGGAAAGCCCCTGGGAAGACCTGCTCCATAAAGAGTGATCCCATAGCACCTTGTTCAGGTGTGGGAAACCATATGGAGCCAGGCTGGTCTACTTGAAGATGAATCTCAGGTTTGGTCATCTTTATTTGTTGGTTTGTTTTGTTGTTTGGGTCTTTTTGGTTTTGGTTTGGTTTTTTTTTGTTTGTTTGTCTGTTGGTTGGTTGGTTGGTTTTTTGGTTTATTTTTTTTTTTAAGAAGGAAAGATGTGCAAGGGAAAATATTTAGTAATTCAGTAAATCATCAATACTTACAGACATGCTTACCCAATTGTCTCAAATAAGACATTGCTCATGGTAGCAAAGGAAATCATATATACAATCTTTAGTAGGTTTCAGCTCTCAGCTATGCACTTCTTGTGTCAAGGAGTAGGTTTTTTGTATGTGCAGTCAGCCTGCCACAATGAGTTTTAGCAAATCCTTATCAGAAGTTCTAGGGCAAGCAGAAATAAGTGAACATGCTTTTCTACCTGTTAGGACCTGTAAAACTGTGTATTGACAGCAACACTGAACTAGTTCAACTTCTGAGCACATTTCACAGGCTTTAGAAAAGGGAAAAAAATAGAGTTCTTTTCCCTACTACTAAGAAATAACCATAAATGGAAAGATCTGACGCAAATCTGAAGTTTCCTGATGTCTTCCTTCCTGCTATCCAGACTGTCAGTAGAATAGCAAACACTTCAGTAGTTGAACTAAAGTAGTAGGGTTTTTTATGTCTTCCAGAGGGTGCTATGGATTGATTCGTAACCACATCAACTGGCAGAAGGACATTTAAGTGCAGATGTTTAAGCATAAATATTTCTGTAATGCAAGACCTCACCCAGCTGTAAAACCTATTTAATCTGAGGAAAACACTGTGAGGTATCTGAGGATCTTACGGAATTATGGTTGCTATAAATTCATAGTAGTAAAGATCTTTGGCTGGGTTTGAATAAGGGGAATGGCACTTGGCGTTCCTATACATGATGGAATTGTAACAGGAGATGTTCTGCCA
The DNA here is from genome assembly GCA_025447955.1 of Psilopsiagon aurifrons. Classification (NCBI taxonomy): domain Eukaryota; kingdom Metazoa; phylum Chordata; class Aves; order Psittaciformes; family Psittacidae; genus Psilopsiagon; species Psilopsiagon aurifrons. The sequence continues at coordinate 8,023 of JAOEHY010037087.1, forward strand.
TCTTCATTTTATCTCATAAATGTAGAGGCACATGTAGAAAATTAACTGACAGTGTAAAAACAGTGGAGCTGAAGGATATAAGGCAGCAAGATTTGCTGCTGCCTCTATGCTTCCTGTTCACGTAGCATGAAGGAAGATAAAGTGCCAAAACAGAACCAAGAAAAGAAAAACTCACAAGGAGGGCCATCCTTTCTGTCTTAGGAGCAGATTTACCCTCCTAACAGGAGGGACCAGCTCTGGGATCTCTGTGTATTTTGTGGAGAAACTTGAGGTAAAAAAACATGTGGAGATGCAAACATGGCAAATCCTCTTGGAAAATAAACACATCACAGATAAAAACAGGTCCATTGGGTATTTCCAGAGGAAGAAAAAGATCAGTTATCTGAAGGAAAGCAAGTACTGACTCTATTTCTGTTTCTAGAAACAGAATAAGGGTTTCTCACTGAGCACCTCAGCAAGCTACAAAACGTCGGTGACTTCAAAGAATCAGGGGGCTGCTGCTTGTTTGCTGTGTTCAATAGGAGTGCCTGTGGGAAGAGCCCGCTAACCACCTCAAAACTGCGGCTCTCCTAACTCCCTCTTCATCACTCCTAGATTCTTTGCAGCAGAAAGAGAGGGCTGCCTGGGAGCTGCCTGTGCCTTCTAAATTAGTCAGCCTGTTTGAACAAGTGACAGTCCCCATGGGAGACGTGCTGACCTGTGTTGCCAGCTGCCTGTGGCACCAAGCTGCTTTTTGCCAGCTCTTTGTTGTGTGCTGAAAGGTCCCATGCCTCTGGTGCAATGCAGACACTGAATTGCAGATAAGGTGCTGCCAGTTGCCCTGTGGGTGTCAGGGAGAGAAATGGAAGCATGCAGGTCCCAGTTCCTAATTCCATGTGGGTTTCCATGTAGCAACAGGCTCTAGCAATGGATTCCTGGTAGCAGGTGTGGTAAAGACCTGGGAGAGTTGGGAAATGTGGCTCCAAGGAAGGTGAGGGTGCTGAAGGGTTGCCTGTGACTCTGGCAGAGGTGAGAGGGAGCACAGGGGAAGACACACGGTGCTGCAGAGCTGTCTGCCCTCTGCTGTCACCTTACAGCAGGCTGGGAGATGCCCCAAGGGATGCGCATGTCCTTCAGCCATGCATTGCAAGGGCATGTAAAGCTCTCAGCCTGACTTATACATCCTTCAACATGTTCATTTAAGGGCTCAACCTGTTTGCCATGGTTTGATATAAAAATTATTTCAGTCTTCTGTCTTAGCTTGGAGCCCCTTCTTACTGCAGAGAAAAGCCTCCAGCCCAACCTTGTAGGTGCTGCGCAGCTGTGCTGTGTGCTTCGTGTCCTGGTAATATGACTGAATCAGCAGTGGTGGAAAGCATGGCCCTGGGGAGGTGATGCCAGGAGGGACTCCTGGGAAGCTGCTCAGCTTTGCACCCCATTTCACAACCTCTTTCTTCATGCTCCACCACCCTTGTGCTGGAGCAAGCAGGCATTGGCACATGTGAGAGCCTTACCTGCCTGCTGAGAAAGCTTTTTAGGAGAAACCACCTGCAGTCCTGCCTTGGGTTTTTGGAAACTGTTCGACATTATTTTCACATTGCCAGGAAAACACATGGCCCAAACTTAGGAGATTAATAATCTCTTTAGCCCTCGACAGCAACTGATAGTGGCTTATCTTCTCAGGCTTGTCTGCATTGCCTACTAAATGATAATCCTAATTACAGCCCTAATTATGTTTCTGCCCAGAATATTTCTAGATAACCTTAACTCTTGATCTGTTTAATCTAGTTTTCCAGGTGGCAACAGATTTAGAAACAGGTTTTTAAACAAGATATGACTATTACATTTCTAATAATAGGAGAGTGTGATCTCAACATTGCCTGTTTTTTACTGACACGTGGTACAATCAATTGATGGCAGTGGTTGTGAACACAAGCTCATAAATACAAGTTCACTTTTTAGTTAGTATCTGTCTGTGTTTCCTGATTTAACTCTTTATGGATTGAATTAGATCTGCTTGGTTTTTGGGGTTTTTTTGCTTTGTTGAAATGTCAGTGTTTCAGATACTTTTGGTATTTCAGATATTTCAGATTAAGAGCAGGCATCATCTCTACCAGACATTGCTTTGAAACTCCCCCCTCAAGGACCTGCTTACTCCTCCTGGGCATACCTTTTTTATCCCAGTTCTTTCGTCTTACAGGAGTATCTGAGTCAGACAAGCACTGTCTTGGGTTCAGCTCTTTCTCTCCAGAAGTTCCCTGAAGCAAAGCAATTTTGTCCAAGGTCACAGCATGAGTTGTAAAAATGTTTTGAGATCTGGAAAAAAATTCCTTACAGGGAAAGCCTTGGTGAACTAGGTCTGCTTATCCAAACCAAGGCTTAGCTGTGACCTGGTTACTGGAGAATTACCATAATAGGAAATGTTGTCTCTTGGGAAGTCAAAACATCATATGAAATGGGCTTTCAATTTAGCTGAGAACTCAGGCCAATGTGCAGATACAGAAATCAGAGGCCTTCAGATCAGAAAAGACAGGATTTCAGTAAAGAAATACAGTTAATCAATGGAAACACCTATGCAAGGAAGAGATGGCTTTGCCATCTCTGGATATTACTCTGAAAAACAAGCTTTCAACCAGACCCAAGTACTAAACGCAAGTAAGGACAATGGAGACCATCACTACTGGCTATTTTACAAAAGGTCTGAAGTTTCCCTTGGTCTTAGGCTCTCAGAATCTATTAAGTAGATTAGTCCATAATGCTCATATGGTACTGCATAGGAATGAACAAACTCCACTTCTATCAGTACTAAAGGGAATGTGTCCTTGAAGCTGGTAGACTCTTTCTCTGCATGATCCAGAGCAACATGATAGTACTTACTGATGCTATTTTTCTTTCTTTAAAAGGCACAGCATAAATTGCTCTTCTTTTGCCATTTCCTACCACAAAACACTGCAATGTTGTACAAATCTGATGGGTTCAGACTGGCTCCAGGAAGGGCAATGGGCTTAATTTCTGCTACTTTTTTGGCCCTATGCATTCCTCTGAGCCCTCCAGTTGTCCCATGCAGTGTTAACAAATAGCTTCAAGATCTGCTCTAGGCACACCATGCTGCTTGGAATCAGGATGAATCTTCCTTAAGGGTGGCATGTGCAGAGCTGTGCTGCTGGCTACCTTTGCTCAATCCTTCACTCTGGGGTGGGTTTTGAATATAGGTTGTCTCAGATTATTGGCAATGAAATCAACTACATATGTTTCCCTTGAACGCGGAAAAATACTGGTCTATTTCAGCTTCAGTAAGTAAAGCATCCCACATGAAGTTTGTTATCTGGCCCCAGCCTGATGTTCAGCTCATTATACAGCCCTCCCAGAAGAAAACATAAGGAACCCTGATCTTAGAATCATAGAATCATACAATCACAGAATCACAGAATCATAGAATAGTTAGGGTTGGAAAGGACCTTAAGATCATCTAGTTCCAAACCCCCTGCCATAGGCAGGGACAC
>JAOEHY010037087.1:11604-34174 GCA_025447955.1 Psilopsiagon aurifrons
ACCTGCTGGTCACACTTCTTTTGATGCATCCCAGGATACGGTTGGCTTTCTGGGCTGCAAGCACACACTGCCGGCTCACGTTCATTTTCCCATCAACCAACACCCCCAAGTCCTTCTCTGCAGGGCTGCTCTGAGTCTCTTCTCTGCCCAACCTGGAGCTGTGCCTGGGATTGCTCCCATTGAGGTGTAGGACTTTGCACTTGGCATGATTAAACTTGGCATCAGCCCACATCACAAGTATGTCAAGGTCCCTCTGGATGGCGTTCCTTCCCTCCAACATATCTACCGAACCACCCAGCTTGGTGTCATGGGCAAACTTGCTGAAGGCGCACTCAATCCCACTGTCCACGTCACCAACAAAGATGTTGAACAAGATCGGTTCCAACACTGATCCCTGAGGGACACCACTCATTACTGGTCTTCAGCTGGATATTGAGCCATTGAGCACAACTCTTTGCGTGCGGCCATCCAGCCAGTTCTTTATCCACCGATCTTAAATCTTTTAGTGATGCTCAATGGCTTGAGCATCTGTCCAGGTGCTGCAGGAAATTCTTTTCAGCCTCCTCTGCTGGCTCTGTGTCTCAGGGGACCTGTAGATTATCAAACTTGTCCCAACACTAGTGACTCAGCCAGGCTAATGCAGACTCTCCTATTTGCTTATGCCTAATTCCTCCCAACCTACTGACTTACTATGAGATATTTTGGGTTCAGGAAGCAGGATTTGTCAAGGCTTTTGAAATTTTCCTGACAGATACTGAGGGCTCACTTAACTATCATCTGTCATCGTCATCTGTAGTCAATTAGTACTACACATTAGTCCTTAAAACCATGGAAAAACTGATGGCTTTAGTAAAAGTCATTCTGTTCACAGAAACTAAATAGCAGATCAAATAAAAGATTTGCACATCTGAGCAATGAGGATGCCACAAGGTTTCAGCTTCAAAGTGTAATTCATAACCCAGTGTGAGAAGCATAAACTTTATGCAGTGCTTCTGAGAGCTGATCAACCTGGAAAGGGATCCAAAGTAGCCAAACACTAAGAAGAGCACTGATTAAAGTTGATAAACAGTAGCCCAGGAACAGATGATAATGGAAGGCTGGTGGCAAGGTTTCCCTTCTGAATTACTTTTCATTGATCAGAAAAGGGATCTTGGACCCAGGGCTCTTTCTTCCAAAGTGAGTGCCAGATCCACTGCCCCTCCCTGTGATTTTTCTCTTCAATTTTTGTTTCATATCTTACACTGCTCCTGGGGGAATTGTGGGAGTACAGCTCCATGAGTGGACCTGGGTGATCCTTTGCTCTGGAGATGCAAGATGAGCTACAGTTCTGTGGCAGCTGTGGCACCTCAGTGCAGAAGGGGTGCAGAAAATGCAAAGCTGAGCCAACCTCTCTTCAAGTCTCAAGCTACACTCCCAGTATTTTTTTATGAAATGGGAAGGAGAAAGTTCTTAGCTGGCATCAATCAGAATAGCTCATGGGGTGATGTTGAAGAGGTACAGATAACCCTGGATATTCCACTCCTCCCAGCAGAGGGTTTATCCAAGTATGTTCCATTACCTTAGATTGATGTGGGCAGGATAAGCCCCAATGTGCTTCATTTTTTTAAGATCTCTCCTTTCTTTTTTAAGGGGGGAAAAAAAAAGCATACTGTTTTAAAGGTAACTTTTACTGTAGAGTCACATTCTCTGTTTTTCTGCCTTTTCATTTTTTTCCGATGTTGGTATTTCCATTAACACGTTAGGTGCAGGTCTGACAGACAGCTGCTATTCTTGTTCCTGTCGACACATTTCACTGTAGTAAAATGACAGTCACAGCTGTGACTTATTACAAGAAAATGGTCTAAATATAAAATAAATACTGGGTCAGAAAAGCCACAAGAGTTAAAAAGAGGCTGAGATTAATAGCATGACTGGGAACAGGCTTAGGCTTGGTGAAGCAAAAAGAAAGGCAGCTGTTGCTTTCCCCATCTTCCAAATAAGTAGAGCAAGTCTTTGCAATAAAAGGTTTCCCTTTAAAGCATGAGTCCATCAGCCCCTCACCAAATACCTTTGAGCACCTGCGAACTCTGTTCCTGGATGTGACCATGCACAGCACAGAAACAGGCTGAGTTATGGCAGAAAGATGACAAAGCGACTATGTGCACCCACAATTTTCATCTCTTTTTATGGGATGTTAGTCACACTTTACAGTATAATGCATTCATTAATAGGTTAAGAAATGATTCTTACACCTCTTAATAAATGACTAGTTTTGTACAGTCCAATAGTTTCTGAATCACTTATCAGAAGAAGATGCAACCAGCTCTAACACTTTCTTCGTGTTTTGGTAAAATGGCTTTAAAAAGTTATACTGCTTGTGTCTGCAACATTGCTTATAAATTTATAACTAAAATAGGAACCAAAAAAAATTTAGAACCTAATAGCAGCAAGCAGTGCAGTGTGCAGGACTCAGCAACATGGGTCCTTGACTTCTATATCTATACCTGCTAATGACTCACTGAAAAGTGATATCTGAAGAGTCATTTCATTTTCTCCACCTCATCAGCAATCTGAGGATCCATTACAAGGTGTGTGAATAAATATTGCCTTGAATGAATAAAGCCTCAAATTTGGGACTGCAGGCGAAATTGTTGCTTTCAGTGATGACACTGCAGAGCTATTTTACATGGTGGACTTACTGGTTCTACATTATTCAGCTGTAACTCAAACCTAATTACAAAAGCAGTTCTCTCATTCACCACATGCTGCAGAAATTTTGGATACTGTGAACAGATTGCTGTGGCTATGGCACAGGAGAAAACTGGATGTAGACTTTCAAAGTCTTCTCTCCCAGAAAACCTGCAGCTGCTCCATCCCTATGAGTGTTCAAGGCCAGTTAGATTAGGTTTTGAGCAACCTGGTCTAGTGGAAGGTGTCCCTGCCCATGGCAGGGTGGTTGGAACTGGATGATCTTTAAGGTCCTTTCCAGTCCAAACCATTCTGTTATTCTAAGAGGAACTGGCCTTCCACTGTGCAGCTTCTGCCTGTATATTAGACATTTGGAAAAGCTGTAGATTCTCCACAGTGCCTTTTATCACCATCAGAGCTGAATATACTTCAGAGGAGAAAAAACAAGAGCAAGAAGTTTCAAGGTAAAGCTGAAGAGAAGCACCATAGGAAACAGGGCTTGGACAAGCCACCTAGGCAATCCAGCCTGCTCCCCACCATTACCACCAACACCATGCCAAAACCAAAGTTCCTGTTTTTCCCAGCAATGGCCGTTCCCCAAAACCTCTGGCCAAATGTGCAACAGTTTGGTGTGGAAACAGTCTGCCCCATGCAGTCTCCTTGTTAAAAAAAGGGGAGCCAGCTAAAGGTGTAGCATATGCAAGGGACTGGCTAGGTATGGTCTTCATCTTGTAGAGTATCACATGCCTAGGCCATGTTCAGTCTTTATCTCTGGGGATGAGCTGAAGGAATAATGTGCCAGATGAGCAGGCAAATCTGTTTCTCAGCAGGATGAGAGCTGAGGCTGTGCTTATTTCAGTACCCTGCTTCTGTCCCGTATTAGAAGCATGTCTTCAAAGTGGGCATGGTCAAATCTTTCTCCCACATTTCAGCTCTGGCCAAACTTATGACAATGAGAGGTGCAAAGTGCCAAACCTTTGAAGTGCCCTGAAATCTGAGGATCCCATATACAGTATAAAGTAGATCCCAGAACAGTATAAAGTAGCAGAATCGCTAAGACTCCTTCCATTGTTGTATAACAGAAAACATTTTTTAGAGAAGGAATGTCACCTTGTGTAAAAACTTATACCATAATACGTGTGCAAATTTTCACCTCCTGCTCAACCCACCTGCAGTTGCTCAGGCTTGGTGCAAAGTGACCTTGCAACCACATGAGAAGAAAGATCGAGCGACTATCCTCATCCGGAGATCCTATGGAAAGTGTGAACCTGTGTGAAACCTGCTTTGCAGATTAATGTTGCTTTTGACTGCCTTTGTTTGAGCAGAGATATTAGCCCAGATGATCTCTAGAGGTCCCTTCCAAATCCAAATATTCTGTGATTTTGTGACCTGGAAAATTCTGCAGAACACTGGGAAAACAGGTAAAAATGGAAAAGTTCCTCCATGCTGGTTTTCTGACTCTATCCTTTAGTTTTCTTTTGTTCTTATTAAAAATAAAACAAAGTGAAACATTTGGCATCTGGTTGAGTTTAATACTCTTTTCAACAAGAAAATGAAATATTTCCCATTTTCATTTTGGCAAGAAAACCTCCAAAATACTGGATTTGGCTTCAGCTGTGTTCTGCCACTGAACTGCAAAATCAACTATTTACATAGCCCGTAAGTGTAAGGTAAATGTCATCAACCTCCATAAAGTAAAGGAACTTAATCTTTTCAATGAAAGGATGCATCTACTAGTAGAGATGTGATATATTAAGATTGTTTTCCAGGAGTTAAGAGTCCTCAAATTCTGCAAAGCCCATGAAAACCAGTACAGGGAGGGCAAAGTTGCTCATGTGCTTCAATCTCATAATAGAAACTACAAATATAACCTCTGGAACTAAATATCACCCTTTGAATGTTTTATTCTTGAGCCTGCATCTGCTGCTAAAAGAGAAGGAAATAGAAATGCTGGGTATCAAATGGTGTCCTTGCCACAATCTTTTAGTGTTTCTTACTTGTGTGTATCGAAATGGTCTACAATATAACTTAATGAAGCTATTATCTCATAGCCATAGCATAAATAGTTATCCTGAAAAGCTAGGTTCTTTGGAAAAGCAAAACAGGTTTTAAGAATAGGCTGAGGAAAAACATTAAAAATTTTATGGACTTTTTAATGAAAAAAAAAAACCAATAAAAATTTCCTACTTCAACATTTTCTTATCAGTTCTGCATTTCTGTGGGTAACTTCAGAGCCTGATTTACTTTTTTTGTTTTTTTTCATTCTGAGTTCAGAAATGGCAAAACACAATGCATGGGAAGCAGAAGGGGGAATTGGAAGTCTGTGTTCAGTCACAAGTTTATGGTGCCACTGGGATCACAGAGATGCAATAGGAGAGCTTGACTGATGGCTGGTGTTGTGGACTGTCTTTAAGAAGGTTAGAGAGAGGAGGGGTGGGGAGCTTCAACTCTGGACAAAAGAGTGTCTTGAGAGTATGAAGCTTTGCTATGAAATGAGTAACAAATCAGTTAATTTATTATTGGTCAGTGTCATCCCAACCCTAGTCCCTTAGAAAACAGTGGAGCAAATTCTGAAAGCCATGTCCAGGCACATGAAGGAGATGCCTGGAAAGAGCCAGTGTGGGCTCACCAAGGGCAAATCATACTTGACTGAGCTGATTGTGTTCTTTGCTTAGATGACTAGCTCAGAAAACGAGAAGACTGTTAGCAAGCCTTTAGCTAAGCTTTAAACACAATCTCCCATAGAACTGTTATGATCAAACTGGGGACCCTGGACTAGGTGGATAGACTGTAAGAGTGGTGAAAAATCTGGCTGGGCTGCCCAATTGAAAGAGTAAAGGCCAATCAATGGTTTGATCTGGTGATCAATTATAAATTATAAATTACATTCCTTGGGGTTTGATAAAGAAGCAATAACTGTTTAATATCTTTACTAATGACATGGGTGATGAGACAGAATCATAGCAAGTGTGCCAGTGACACCAGACTGGGAGGAAGAGTAGAAAGAAGGGCTACTAGTCAGTGACATTTTAGCAAGCTGATGAAGCAAACTGACAGAAACCTCGGGAAGTTCGACAAATGTGATTGTGAAGCACCACCCAAGCACCACTATAGACTGAGACTGTGGACAAACTACCTGGAAAGCAGCTCTGCAGACAACTACCTGGGAGTCCAGGTAGGCAAGATTGGGTGAAGGAGGTTAATAGGATCCTGAGCTGAATCAGCAAATGCCAGGTGGTTCAGAATTGATTTTCTTCTATATCTGACACTTCTGTAACCACTCCTGTAGAACTGTGCCCAGTTTGGGGGGCTGTCACTCACTGGAACTGGCTGTTCAAAGAGGCTAAGGAAATTGGCATAATTGGGTATAATTAGATCTTGACTGGATAGGATCTTCTAGCCCCTGATCTAGCTTTGATGTTGTCCTTCCCTTGGAACAGAGCTGGATGAGGTGATTTCAGCGATCTCTATTATCCTGATTTTTTCTATTGATTTCTACTTAGTTTACGAGTCAGGTATTACTGTTTGAGGTCCCATTTCCAGTATTGTTTAGGGTGGCTGGTGGGTTTTGAAGGTGAAGTGTTCATGGGTTTTCTTGCACAGAGAAGCACCGAATGTTTACACGTGTACTTGAGCTTCCTTACAGGGTGAGTAAAATGTATAACTACTTTCCACAGGTGATGAAAGACATCCTGGACCAGCTTGAGGAGGTTCAAGTCATCACATCCCACTGCCTGAGAAAGAACTCTTTACACCAGGTTATCTGCTACTCTTGGTGTAGGCATTGAGAATGAAACCAAGAGGTCTCTAGGAAACTGAGGCATTTCCAGCCCACATCATCTGCTGGATCAATCTTTTAGTGCCTTCTGAAAGACACATATCTGAAGTTCTCAGATGAGTAGCAAATGAAGCATATTTTAGCACAGTACTGCAAAAATGTCAGTGACACTTGATAAGCTCATCTGTCAGGCAAAATCAGCACTAGCTGTTGAGAACAAAATGCTCTTTTACATCTACAAAAAAACAAATGCCTCTGCTGTAGCTCATCAAAGCTAATTTTCCCAGGTTTTAAAGTGTTAAAAAATCCTAAGACTTTAGCTCACAAAGAAATGATTAATTTTCTTTTTAATAAGTAGTTATGGCATTAGTCATCTCTTCTGATTCATAATGAAAGCTACAGGGCACAGTGGAATGTAGTTATCCAGAGAGGTGTTGAATTTTGTCTGACATGTAGACTTTTCAAAGTATTATTACTTGAAGTTTTATGTGTGAAGGAAGAAAGGCATAAAAGGCTTAGAAACTGGAAATGGCTGAGTATAGAGAAACAAATGGTGTGTTGGAAAAGAAAGCTCTTCAGAAGGTCCTGGCTCCTCTTACACCAAAGTCTCATGTGTTTTTTTCTGCACACTTGCACCTCCTTTAAAACTTCCAGGAATGCCAGCTCTGGCTATCCTGCTTTTGGCAGGAACTTCACAGGGGATATCTCTCAACGAGGATATGGTCCTAATTTTCCTGTGCTCTCTGCCAGCTGCTGCAGATTGCTCTTCTTCCTGGCTGTGCAGGAGTCCAATTTTGGCAGCATGGATGAGATTGCCTTATTCAAATACCTCCCGGCTGAGTACACAGCTCCTGGGAACCAGGGTTAGAGAGTATATGAGGGCATAGATTTCCCCCTTCTTTCAGAAACGCCATAACCACCAGGCTTAGTACTTCAATCAGGATATTTGAGGAGAGATGGGCTGCTGGTCCTCTCACAGGAGGTCTGGGACACGTTACAATGAGGAATAGTAGCAGACCTACGCTTATGCGCTCTCTGATTTCTTTCTGATGTGTTGGGGGCAGTTTCTAAACCTTCAATTTATCCCTGACATCACCAATTTTTATGCATAGATTATGCCTAATTTTTTTTGTACATAGATTATGCCACCATCGTTGTTTTATCTCTAGATCTAGCTCTGAAGTTAAACTGACCTTTTCTAGAAGGTTTTACAGAGGAAATAGAAATTACTTCTAACTATATAATTAGGAAAAGTAGCGTAATAACAATACCTAATTGCATGAAGGAAATGAAACCTGTTGGAAAAGAAGTTCTGAAAGCACAGACTGTGTTGCAATGGGCTGGGAAACAAGATACACTGATCTGAAAACAAAGGCTGACTATCCTGCTTCTCCTCAGCTTTCTCAGAAGTCAAAGGAGTCAGAATAGTTACCTCAGCCATGGTGAGAAAGTGACTCAAACACAAGCCTTTGCTCTCACCTTCCTGCTTCCTTCAAGCTGTCACTTCTCTCTTCAGAGCAGTGGGGTGAGCTGGTGTGTCCCGTGTCATCTGCATGTTGTCATGCTTCAATCAATGTTTTAAGGTTTGGTTGGTTGGGGTTTATTTTACTGTTTGCTTTAAAGGAAAGTGATACCCATGAATTTATAAAATCCAAGCCCCATGGGTCAGAGCTGGGGTTAAGAGAGGCTAGACTGCACTGCAGTTTATAAGTCCGTGAATGAGACAAGTTAGCAAATCATCTTTGAAACACTATGCATCTGTATAACATCTCTAGCATGCAAGGATTTGACCTTTGGTTTTACTCTGGCACTGTGTCTGTCACATGGATCCACCTTTTAGACTTTTTTTAAAATCACTGTTTCTCTGCCCTCTTACCTGTGTTAAGTTTTTGTGATGACTTTTTGCATGTTTATCAGCCTGCAGTCATTTTTCCTGGTTTGTCAGTTTAAAAATCTACACCTGGTAGAGTAGCTAAAAAGCTTGCAAAGAAGTTTAACGCTTATAAAAGTGAAAAAGCAACAGCACTGTCCTGACTCATACCCTGTAGGAGTAGGTGCTAGCGTAAACCTCCCCACATATATCTGCTGGTTCATCTCAGCCCTTTTAGCAAGCTGCAGTCTGCATTAACTCATTACAGTGCAGTAATAGCAAGCTTTGGTAAGACACTCTTTCCTTTCCTGGGTGAAAACAGCTTCTTCAGCAGCTACTGAAGTGAATTTTACTGTCAGCAGTTTATATTATTGCATGCAATTAGAGTGCTCAAGTCAAAATACAATGGTTTTTCTGTTTAAAAGTACTGTGTATGTTAGTAAATGTATAAATTACCAACCCTTGCCAGATTTGGGGTGGGTGTTGTATTTGCATGCAGTATGTTCCCTGCCTCTCTAACTTCTGCTGTGCCCTATAGATACAGCCTGACCTGTGGAGGAAGCTCCATTTCAAAAATCTGATCAAACACAACGCAGATACAGGAAACACACCCAATCAGAATTGTTCTGTCAGGCCTTTGCTTTGCACTGTGCTGCAGGTACAGATAGATACTCATCTGCCACCTCTCCCCAGGAGAGTACTGGGTGCCCAGGGCAGACCAGGAGGTCAGTCAGATTGCTCAGCTTGGACCTACATCATACCCCTTGCTGTCACTGACCAATGAGGAATATTTGTTATGAATATCGCTGTGCTGCTCTGGTCTATGGCCAAGAAAGAAAAACAGGAGGAGGACCAGAAATCCTGTGCTTTGCATTGAAAGCTCCTCCGCAGTTGTATTTCCTCTCCAACAGACCCCTAAGGGAGATGAGATGAACATATGTTTATGTTTCCAGGTTCTATTCTGAAATGGTCTTCACTGAAGTGCTCATTCCAGCACCATCAGTGGATTTTTTTTTTGGCTCCTCAACGTGTTCAAAGTCCTATTCCCTCCACCCCCTTCCTGTTATTCTTTTTTCTTTTGTGGTGTGAATACAAGTTATTGTAATAATTATTCTATTGGGGCAATTCAATTTTCTCTTCACTTGACACCCTAGGAACCAGTAGAACTGGTCTCAGGAGCAGAAATACACAGTTCTGAAGAAAACAGGTGTAATGAAAGGATGCTTGTTTAGGGCACTTGGTGGTTCAGGAAGGACAAGTGTTCATATCGCCAATAGGAGTGAGGTGCTTAAATGATTTTAACAGGCTTGGCTAGCCACGGTATGGTATGTAGAGCTGCAGTGTGCAGTACCACAGTATATAATGGGAGACAAAGTGGCAGAATATTGTCTAAAGTCACATTCTGGAATACTGCTGAATTTGTAAACCATTCATGCACTTATACACACACACAAAAAACAAACATGCAAAGGGACGGATGTGTACTTAGCTGAACTGTGAACAGCCTACTCCAGCATCACCTTGATTTTCTCATACTGATAACATCTGCAAGAAGAGGGTGTTGGAAATGAGAGCAAATCGTTTTGCAAAAAGAAAAAGAATCACAATCATCAATTTGCAAGTGATATAACTTCTGGTATTTTCCCTTCAAATTGAAAACACTTGTCAGGCAGATTTCCAGCATAGCATGTGGTGAATTTGTAGCAAAGCTAGGGTGAACCTAAAGAAGACACTGTCAAGTTCGATTCATCTCTATGTCTGGGGGCTGGGAAAAAAATAAAATGGCACCAAACCCAATAGAAAGATTTATGGCTGGTTTGTTTTTTAGTTTCAGTGAAAATGGATAAGGAAAACAAGGATGCAAGCACTCCTGGTGGGGTGACTGTGAGTCGCACTGCAGCTCTGTGCTGGTTGTGGAGGTTCCCCAGCCAAGGGGTTGAGCTCTTCCTGGGATTCAGACTGCTGAGAAGTCTACATGACCCAGCACAGGTTCAGCAGCTCTGGCTTCCTCTGGTATTACCGCCCTGTCCCAAAAGAAGTGGCTATAGGCACCTGTCTGAAAAACGTGGTTTAAAAAAAGTGTCTTGGCTGCCAGCCATCCTACCCTCTGCGAGAAATGAGGGAGAAGGGAGGGGAAGCTCTTACAGTGAAATTTAAGTGTAAGAATGTAAGATTTGAAGGCTTGTTAATAATAATCAGATGTTTTTACCCCAGCTGTAGTCCTATGGCTGTGAGTCTGCTGTGCAGGTGCCATTACCCATACATGACCCTGGTACAAGTCCTCAGAAAGCATTATTATTTGCTGAGAAGGTGGGTCGGTGACAACTGGCCAAGGTTTGGATGGGCAAAGCGATTTCTCATCAGGAAATACCAGTGTGTTAAACCTGTCACTTCCAGTGAACAAACATTCATGAGAGGCAGCGGAGAAACTGACAAGGAGGGTAACCCTCCAGGGCTTGAAGACCGCACTCAGCCTCCTGCAGCATTTTCTCTGTAAAAACAGTGAGCGATCATTTACTTGTGTAAGTGGGACAAGCTATATTATTCAAGTCCAATCTTAACGAGCTGGGCCTTGTAGTCAATAACTCCATGGCCATTCTGAAATCTAGCACGATTATTTTAAAAGCCGACAGCTTGGGGGGGGTGCAGAGGCAGGCATCAATTCAGCCAGTGTACCTTTCCCAGTCCCAGCCAAGCGTCCCAAGGCGGGAGAGGGTTTTGCTGATTAAAAGAAAGAAAATACAGCAGCTTCCAAAACCAGGATGATACAAAAAAGGCATTAAAGAATCTACTGCATAACCATAAGTGAGTAATTTTAAAGACAAATTCAGAGTCCTGGGGTGGAGAGAGACAAATGTTCCTTTTTCCTGTCATCAAATGTTATTTACTCTAATGTGCAAACAATGAACAGAAGCTTTTTTCCCCCTTCCAAACTTGTGAATTACTGTTAAAAAGAGTTTTCCCATGCTGCTGATGAAGTCCATGCACAGAGTTAAAATACAGCCCACCACACTGTGGCATTTATTCCTCTTAATACCTGAAGCACTTCTTCCCTGACGTCTGCAAAGTAGACTTCTTGTTACTTGTCAAAAAGAGGCTTTTTGTCTTCTTAGCATGCAGTTAATATGATCATTTGAAAATTACATGCACTACTCAATTCACTACTCTGAAAATACTCAGAAGACCTTAGCAGTAGAAGTAAATACAATTTTTCACTCTAACTGTTAATTATACCCGGGACAGGCTGGGAAATTCTTCACAATAATTGTGAATATTAAGTGCTTGAAAAATAGCTGCTCAGGATACTCTCCTGCAATTAGCACCGATGTATGTGAATGAGAATCATGTATGCCAACAGCCACCTTATTACTCAACAAATCAAGACATTAAAAATCAGCACAGTAGGATGCAATTTTGTTTGTCTGGCTCATATTTGATATATTATGTTGAACAGCCTGGAAATAATAATAATGAAGAATATGATCTGTTGTGCTACCACTCTGAAGGTCACTTGAAGGCGGTTATTTCATGCAACGTTGGCAATAGAGTGTGTTTATATTGTGTTGAAGACTAAACAATATCAAGGCTATCATGTTTTGAATGGTGTTTAATGGCATCAAAAAGATTTTTCTTTTATAGCATAAGCACCTTAAAAATGTGGCAAAAACTTGACGACCTCTGTTTTTCGTCTTGAATATTCTGTGCCTTTTAAGGTTAGATGCTGACCTTGAAGCCAACAGCAAAACCCTCTGACTTTCACAAGAGACCTCCTTCCACTTTTTAAGGCTACTCTGGGGTACCTTGGATGTTTGAATTACATAGTACTTCTCTGAAATATGAATTATTTTGTTGCATATCTAGTCTTATACCTGATTCTGTGCTTTAAACCTGTGAATAAAGTAGTGCTTCTCTGAGGGTAGAGTTGTGATGGTGATGAAATATTGTGAACCTAGAATGACCCTGATATTTTCTTATATCCTACAGTTCTGGAGAACTTGTTTGGCTGAAGTTTAGAGCATTCAGAAACTGGTCTCTCAATTGTCCTGCCTAGAAGAATTTACAGCACATCATCTAATCATATACTGGCTCCTGCAACTTGGCTTCAAGCTTGCTGTAACTTTTCTGTAATACTGTCATACAGCAGTGCAAAATTGCCATGGCAGCTTTCTTGGTCTGGCTGCAGACACCTTGCTTTAGAAGCAGAAAGGGTAAGGGGTAAGAAGCTAGAAAATGGGATCAGAAGGAGCAACTCTGGTGAAAGAGCAGAAAAGTTTGAGGTTGACCAAAGAAACTGAAAGAATTGCACAACCTCTTGTGGGGCAAATCAGCTCCCAGTAAGGAAATACATGTGCTAAAGATCAGAAAATAATTCATTATGGTTGGGTTGAGGACCTCCTATGGAAAAATCCAAGGGGAATTTAGTCTGCTTGACAAGGGTACCAGACTTTAACACTCCTGCCAGTGGTTTAGGCTATTTTCCAGAAAGTCTGGACTGGGACGGAAAGTGGCCAGTGCACTTTTCTATTATAGTCACTTGAAGAGTCAGTGGAGTAAAGCAGGTACCTCTGCAGACTTGAAATGGAGATTGGCTCTGCCCTAGTGTTGAGGTAGGGAGTGACTTGTCCATCTGTCTGGGTGTCTGCCTTTCCCATGGAGACTAGAGGGACATAATACCAGATCTTGCATGCGTCCATTTTCTGGAGACTGCTTCTGATACCTCCTCCTGCCTTTGCATGGTGGCCTTGATATCATCACACTAAGTGGGGTCTAGAGGACTTTTTCTACCGGAAGATAGTCCCACCTATGAACGGTGGGTTTTCTCGAAAGGCAGCCTGGATCTCAGGCTAACTTCTCTTCCCAACTGCAATAAACTAAATGCTGCTTTGAAAGGTCACAGACAGAGAAATTGAATCCTAATCTGATGGCTTTTTATATTGCTTGGGTGGATACCACCTGTCAGGAATAAAAGGATGGGCCTAGCTATTGTTTCAGAGGAAGGGTGATATGGTTTCAGTGCCGGGAACTATTTAGCATTTGCTGCTATGGCAATAATGAAGAAATAACTGGCTGTGGATAAAATATACTACAAAGTCAGAGAAGACAGGAAGCATTAATACTTTGGGCACATCCTAATGTATGTAATGTATGTAATTATCTTCAAGCTTACTAGATCCCTTTTAACATTTGGAGTGGATATAGTGCCAAGTAACACTTTATCTCCTAGGGTTAAGTACTTCCCACTTTTGCCAGTGTGAAAGCCCATCAGGAAGCTCCATTGAGTCAGGAAGAGTTCCCCTCTACCCCTTGAAATATAAAGCTGTTCACTAATGATATGCTTGCTTTAACATAAACAGGTAGTCAGACAGCTTTGCCTAAAGCTTTAACTTTAATAGTTCCCTTTTACCGATATCTCTGTGAGGCCAAGGGCATGTGCCAGCTCCCTGTGTGAGGGCAGATCTCATGCCTTTATTCATCTGTGTGTCAGGGACCTAGGAACTGTGCTTACTCTCACAACATCAACTACAGTTAGTTCAAGTTCAAAGGCTTCACAAACCATGCTCTAGCTCTCAGCCAGCACACTCCCATGGCAAAGCAAAGCTCATTACCACAGTCCAAAGCAAAAAGAAAGCAGATGGCTGGGGGTGGCGGAAGTGTTAATCTCTGGAGATAGTGAATGAGGGAAGAGAGTGAGAAGCAAGGGGGCAGGAGATGTTTGGGCCGAGCCTAATTCTTCATGCACAAAGCAGGGGAATGGGTGCAGTGCTGAAAACATTTGCTTTTGCAGCTCCAGGCAGTTTGTAGCCCGAGGGGAAGACAGTGCTGCTGGAGAAGGAGGAGGTTGCAGCACACTAAGACTTTCTGATGTCTGCTCTAACACTGGCCAGAGAGGCTCCCTCAGCAAGCTGAGACTCGACAAGTACACAAGCAAGCTCCATTTCTGGTTCTCGATACTACGAAACTTTGTGAGGTATCCAAGGGACAAGCGCTGCCTTCAGACTTGCAGCAGGCTTCCCCTCTCCTTGCACTGGCTCAAAAAATGTACTAATTTGTCCCTTCTTGCCAAGGACACAATTCCAAAACAGGGTCATTTGGCTGTCTCTGCCTGAATCACAGGCCTGCATGGTATAGATGGAGAAGGCCCAATCCAGTTCCTTCAGGCTGAAACAGGTTTGCTTGCATAAAATCAGCTTGGTGGCTATTCTAGCTGTATGTGGCATGTTTTGTATTTAGTAACAAAACAGCCTGTACAGGTGACAGAAAGGAATCCTGTAGGTTGGAAGTAGTGAAAGCATGAAATTTCTCTGTAAAAAAAACCAAAAATAACAATAGAAAGAAAACACGAAGTTGTTTTTCAATGTCTGTTGAGTGTCCTTGTCCAGGAAAGGACAAAGCACTAAGAGAAGGGAAATTCCAGCTTGATGAACTGGAAATGAAACCATACTAGAGACATGGAGCATCTTTAGTTCATGGATTTTGCATAGTAAAAGTAGGTGGAGGAGGTGGCTGGTCCCTTTGAAGTGTATCGGGTACCTGGGTAAGGGAAGAGCTGGGAAAAGCCCTGATGGGGTGAAAGATCGCTCTGGGATAACAGCATTTTCTGGTAGTGCTCCTGTAACTGCTTGCAGTGTGGAGGGAAGAGTATGCTTACTCTGTTTTTGCTGTGAGAAAGGAGCACAGCAGGATTCATGGGTTTTGCAGCCATGAGATTTGAAAATGCTCCTACATCTTAGCCAGGAGAAGGGGGAATCTCACTTGCCCCTGCCTGGATCATTCATTGCTCCAGAGCTGGGTCTCAGGGTGCTGCTACTTCTCTGAAGCTCCTGATGAAGTTTGGATGTATTGTTCCATTCCTAGGCTGCCACACATGATTGAACCCAAACATGCTGTGCTACGTCTTTGTAAACACTGCAGAAATGTTTCAAGGGATCTATGCCAATCTGGGCATGCCCTTCACTGCAGTCCTTTCTTGGGCTTGGGAAGGCAAGTCCATCCAGACTGAAAGCCAAGTTTTGTTTTACAGTCCTTGCTTTGCAGTGTTTCACTTCCACACTGAAGTCATCCACAAGCAATGCTTCACTTCCACACAGAAATTTTGGGATGGTTCAAATAATGCACACCTTGCAGCCACCACAGTGCTGTATTTCGGAACAAATTGGATATCAGAGAAACGTCCCTTGCAAGACCCACTGGGAGTTAGAGGTGCGAGAAACTAGGCTATGGAACAGAATAGTAAGGGTTGCCCACCAGGCCTTCTCCTTTTCATGCAAAGTTGAAGTGAGCGTGACTCCCTTCCACTGCTGCAACCATGTTCAAACACTTGCTCCAGGCTCTGCAGACAGTTGTTAATTAGCACTTCTGAAATACTTTCGAAAGGTGGATGTGTGCTCCAGAGGCAGCAGAGTGTGGTGCCTGCAGGAACTTTCTGCACAGCCAGAGGCAATCCTGGCATTGCTGTCTTGGAACCCAGCTCCTTTCCTGGTGCAGAGCAAAATGAAGTGCACGGACCCCAAGAAATTTATTTGAGCTGTTTGCTGTTAATAACATTCTAATGATGAAATAGGTTTAAGAAGAGAAAAAAACTTCAAACTGCAAAAAAATATTTACCCACAGGCTTAATTTCAGCTTGGTCTCCTTTGTTACAAAATTTTTGCTTGGTAATTTTTCTTATTTGGGTGATGCTTTTCTATGCTCTCAAGCTAATTCATTATCTCAAAGTTTTGCTGAATAATCTACTCCACTTAATAGTTTTTCAGATTTACAAACAGAAAACCCTATTGAATTTAATTTGGCAGAAGAGTTCATGCACATGGGATGAATTCACATTTATTTTCTTTAAACTCTTCCTGAAGCAAGACAATAGTTGAGGAACTGTAGGAAAATAAGGCTTAAGTTTTATCTACATGGGGGAAATGACCAACAGATTGCATGGTTGCATGATAGTTCCCTAGGTACACATTCTCTCCTGAAATAGAACTGATTTTATCCCTGAAGAATTACCCCACTCCGATACTAATATTTATAAAAGGAGGACAAATATTCGGTGCTAGATGCTCTTTATGTTCTGATATTCCTTATGCCCTCTAAGGATTTGGATGGGAGAGATTTTTTTCTTATTATAAAGAATTAGCTTGTATAAATAGCAATTAATTGGTTAGAGCTTTGCAAGCCAAAGAAAGGTTAAGCTGTCTTTCATAAAAAAAACCCTCAGCAAGATAGAAAAGGAATAAATGTGCATCCCTTGGTGACTGCCTGCAGTTGGCTGCATGCTTCCTAAATGTAGTCACATGGTTGACTTCAAGATTCTCCCAGAATGTTTAGAAATATTTTGGTCAGGGGAATGGAAGGACAGAATATTTTTCAGTGACTCCCACAGGAAACAGTGGGGTGGGCTGTGCCTGGCTACAGACTTTCCTACTCCAGAATAAATTGGCCCAATGTGCACAAAACATTCTTATCTGATGAAGAATTGGAAACAAGGTTGTTTGTTGAAGTGCTGGAAAGACCATTGGGGTTTTGGCTTCGTCCTGTGCTGGATTTTCAAAGAAGGTCTTTCTACTCTAGTTGCACTGGTTTCTGCTAATTAGAAGACCCTCTTGCCTTATTTTAAGATTTCACTTCAAGGTGAAGGGGGAGGCATGAGGGGGCAGTTCTCTCAAGTTTCTAGTGAGTTCTTATGGAAGGGCAAGGCTGTATGTAAAGTAGCCCAGCCTTATCCTGACACCAACAGCAGGACCACCTCAACAGACAGTGGATGCAAACAAGAGAGATGTCTGTATCTGGTCTACTGAATCTGATTCGTGTGCCTACAATACAGGAGATGTTGGCATAATGATGGCGTTTTGCTCTTCTTCTGCTGTCTCATAGTCTTCTTCACTGTGTTCCTGTGAGTAATATTTGTTGTAAAATATAGCTGTAATAAAAGAGAGGGCAAAGTCTGTAGGTAGAGGTACTAGCTCTCATTGGACAAACAAGTGTAGTTTGAAAAAGTAGACAATCTTTCAGGTAGGTAAGCCATTTTTCAGAGTTGAAATAGAAGCAGGGAATTTCATAGCTAAGCACAGATTGTGAGCAATTACCTCAAGCGTAATCAGATATTTATCAGAGCATTGGAGAGGAGGTCGTTAGGACCCGTGTAGCAGATGTAATTTCAGTAGGGAAGGAGAGGCAAAGTGTGTCCTCATTTATAGCCTATGGGACAGGAATGCTTTAGAGGGGAAAGAAGGATAATGAAGAGCTGTAAAATTCACCAAAGTAATCCACCAAGTATCTCCACCAAATCCATGGTATTCGATACTCAGTAGAATCTCTGTTCCTTGGCTTATAAGGAGTGGGGTTTGAGGCCAATATGAGTCTGCAGAATGAAGAACAGAGATCTAGAAACCATAGTGAACACAAGCAGAAGCTTGTGCAGAAAAGGGAGGTAAAATTAAATTACTTTAAAAACAGTTTTTTTCTGGAAGCTCCTTATAGTGAGGACATGTGCTGAAACAGATTTCCTCATTTAGAAAAGGTTGTGTGGGAACCAAGTTTTTGCATTTCAAAAGAAAGTCAGTGTTAAAAAAAAATCCTTTTAGAAATGGAGTGGAAAATGATTGAAAAAAAATAAATTGCTTAGGAGACAAAACTGAAGAGGGAATGCTTCTGGTCAGATAATTTGGGGGGGATGAAAATGAAAATACAATGTTTTTCTGTGAATTAGAACATCTAAAAAGTTTTTAATATGAAATTGAAAAATTGCTTTGAAATGGAAAATCAAATTTTATCTCACAGAGATTGAAGAGGAATACTTTTGACTGATTGCTTTTGACCAGGTTTTAGAAAATAACTTCCATCGAAGAAAACAAATGCCTTCAAGGAATCAGCACGTTCCAGCTGAGAGACATTTTACTGCAGAACCAGATTAACTCATGAATTTTAAATCTCAGCATTCTGATTGACAGTGGCTGATAGCAGAGGGATGATCACAAGGGTCCTGGGCCCACTGGCATTGGCTGCTGCTCCCAGCTGCCCACAACCTTGGAGCATTGTGCAGTTACAAATACATATAGAAAGGTCAGCAGCCCACCCCTACCAGCCACCTGCCACTGGCTCAGCTGGAGTGCCAGGCAGCATGAGCTGAGGGTGCTCAGAAGTGCAGACAAGTGTGACCAAAGCTCCATGGCCAAAATTGTCTCTAAAGTTGGTGTGGGGAAGAGCTGCACACAGTGTACAGATTGGTTATATCACAGCCATGGCCCCAAGCTCAGCTGGATGTGCAGCTCAGCCACAAAGACTTCTTGTGCCCAGATCAGGCAGAGGTAATACTGCAGAGAAGATTCCAGATGACTGAGTTAGGGCGATGGCAGTAACAACTCGGAGACCTTTATTCCAGCTGCTGAAACCAAGCATTCAGTTTGCTGCTGTGGTTTTTTGTAAGGGGTCTTTTTATATTTACCTTTTTTAAAATTTAATGGTTAATTAATGGCCAATAAAAATGAGCAACAACTACCGCAGGGCTAAGCAATTCAGCAGCTAAGTGGTTTTCAAGCTTCTCTCCATATATTTTTGCTGATTAAAGTAACCGAATCATCTGTTCTGACTAAACCGTTCCATTGGCATAGCCTTCCAATCATTCCCTAATTTCTGGGAATAGGTTGATTATTTTCAAGGATTACAGGAATATGTTTTCCTGTAGGCTGCTCCTGCCTCGGACTTTTTAGCTATACAATAATTGCTCTTAATGAAGTGTAATCAGTCATTCAAGCCATGAAGTATTTGTCCTATCCCTTCTTTAGATAGCCAGCATTCAACTACAAAATACATAGATATGTGTTTGATGGAAATAATATTTTTCTGAAATAACTTTATCTGAAAACATAATCTTCCAGACTCTTGGAATTGGCAAGCAGGATTGATTCTGGTATTGTTAAGCCATAAGATATGATGATGTCACACAGCAAACCTGTTTCCATTCCTTTCTTTTCACTCTTCTCCCTGCACTCCTGCTGCCATTTGAGGTCATGACCCTCAAGTACTCCTTTTGTATCTTGAACTTTCCATTTTGCATTTTGTTTTGAGATATGAAAGAAAATTTTCACCACTTCGTTGAAGAAGAGTTCATGAAAGACATGAATAAGGATAGCTTCAGTTCCCTGAGCCATGGACAGCTGGAATATGGGAGGGTGTATCTCAGAAAGTGCCTTCAAATTTTTCCCCTTTCACTGGAGATCTGCAGATTGTACTGGCAGAGGAAGGGTGCTGAGATACAGAGAGCTTTGGTCAGCATATATGGGTTCCCTTGCTGTCAAACCTGCCTTGCATCTTACAAACACCAGATGATTTACTGAATGAAAACATAGCTGAATCCTTCTGCTATTGGTTTAGCACACTTCTCACCATCATCATTTCTGACTTAAACCTTTCTGGAGTATCACAGCTGACTGGTCCCCTTTGCATATATGAGCAGAGACACAGCTCCCATTTGTCCATTCTCACCACTTGTTCTTTCAGAGATAACTTTGATAGGAATACACATTTTTGAGAAGCAAGTGTGTTACTGTTCCCTGTGGGTTTTTTTCAAGTTTGAGCAAAAGCAGTTTGGAAAACAATGGCAAGGTAAAGACTATTGTGTGGAAAGACATCTTTTAGTCAAGGATCTTGTCAAATCCATAGGGAACAAAAGCTTTCCAAGCTACCTAGCGCTATGAGTTTTTCCCTGATAAATCAAGGCAAATAAGTATGAAAGCGAAATGCTAAACTAGACCTTGATATTTTGGAAAATCTCTTTAATTCAGGTTACTTCATGGCTGAGTTACAGTGAATGTAGGATATTGCCTATTCTTTTTTTTTCCGTAACATACATTGTGGGGGAAAGTGAGACAGGATGTAAAATAAGAATACAGCAGATGCAACTTTCCCCTGGTGACAACTGGGCTCACATCAGAGGTGATCAGCTCTGGGATAATCTCTCTGAGATATTCCATTTTTCAAGCCTTAGTGCTGCCTGGTACTTATTTAGGACTGGGGAGGTGCTTAAGTAAACAGAACAACACTGATTTTGAACTCGGAGTTTAGGGGGCAAGAGTACAAATGAAAGAGTACTTCTGCATTCAGGAGTAGGTGATGCTACATTTTAATATAATCCTAGAAACTCTTTGTCACTGCCTGCCCGAAGGCAGAAGACTCCCAGCCCATATCCATCATAGCCTTCTTGGTCCCAGGCTGCCTTTGAGGTCAGTCAGACATGCTGCAGCCTGGGCAGTATTCTGAAGGCTCTCATTGCATTGGTGTTTTACACAGCTGATACAAAATACTTATACTCCAAAGACTTTTAGAGAAGGCCGTATCCGGTCTTCTTCTTCGTGAATCTTTCAAACTCACTGTCTGGCAGCAGCTTGTAAAATTATGTTTTCATAGCCTAGTTCCTTGATACTGTAGTATTGGATTTAACCTTTTTAGCTCCTTTTTTTAGGATTGTTATGGTGAAGCAAGTGACAGGATAACAGCATGATAAAAAAAGAAGAAACACACAGTGATACCAAACTGATTAGCACAATTTTATAAAATATCTCACGAAAGTTTGCAAATTATTTTTATAAAATACAAAAAATAGCATCATGATACTGAAAAAGTATGTATTTGAAAGCATCAGCCATGACCCTCAGCTAATGCAGTGTCTGCTTTTCCACTGCACAATTCTCAGGGTTAGCCTCAGCTTTGGTCTCTGTCTCATGTTATCCATCTAATATAACATCTGTTTCTGTGTGGTCCTGAACTGTCTTAACACCAGAGGCTCAGACCCACAGAGATTGGAGTGATAAGGCGCAGCTGAGCTGACATGCCTTTAGAGAGCAAGGCAGAAAGAAATGCAAGCTCTCTTCCAAGCGGGCTTGCTTGTCCTCCCGTGCTTAGGGGGAAAAACGAGAGGCAGTATTCAGTCACTCGCCTGGACAGAGTTCAAGTATTTCTGCTGGGAAACAAACCCACAGTACTGTTGAAAGGTGCAAAACTTCCCTGTTACCTCAACAGCTGGGCCAGGCCAGCTAAACTGGAAATCTTGCAGTAGAGTTAATGATCTGTCTAGCTAAACAGAATTTCACTGCTAATCTTCTTGACCTCAGATGTGTTGCCTTTCTTAATTCCTCTTCAAAACACACCTTTCTACCAAGACCTGGAAGCATGCCGAGCAGCTAATGGAAACCAGGACACAAGGGAAGCTCTGTAGGCTGTGGCTGTCAATGTGCAGGACAAGTCAAATTTACTTCTTGAAGGAAAAATGCCAGTGAAATTTAGGCAAAAGTTTTCAAATCTTTGAGATACATCTCTATTGCCACCATATTATCTTTGGAGGTTGGAACATGGAGAGGATTGGTTTTATTTCTCAATAACTGTGGACATGATTTACTTGCACTGTAAAGGCCTAAGATGTAGATGACCACTCCTGCTTTGTAGCTGTGGCACAAGTGAGGTCTCTAAGCATCTGAGTCTTTGTTACTGAAGTCTTCAAGCTTATTTTACCATCTTGCAGGGATTTTTGTGGCTTCTGGTATGAGGATGTTGGGGTAGATGTCCTTGGGCTCGCTTCAGGTCCAAGTGACTTACCACAGCTTCTGGCAGCCACACTGAGTGGCCGTAGCTTCCCTCCCAGCCCACCATTTCCCAGTGATGTCTAGAGATGGAAAGAATGAATGGTCAGGTTGTTTTTAGAAAACAGACATTTGCAGAACACCCAGCCAGGCACTTGCGAGGCAAAAGCAAAGGGTGAGAGGGCTGCAGGGGAGGCTAAGGGGCTCTGGTTTTGCTATGCTTTTGCTATCGCATCCCTGGTCAGGTGCAGCAGTTCCTCTTCAGGGGTGAACCCTGATGTAAGAAAAGTTGCAGTGCCAGGCTTAGAGTCGGGCTGTGGCCAGGGGTGGCAGGGAATGGTACACAGTGGTTTCACTTGTCTTCAGCTTGCTGCCATCCCTCTGACTCTCATAACATCTGTTTCACCACGCTCTGCACCAGGGCAAACTGTCTGGCACAGGTTGTGCAAACCCTCGTCCAGCATGCACATGGAGGCCTCTGAGGCCGTTCCAGCCTCAAATCGCTCAAGCAGAGGTAGCTCTGCAGTGCTAATGCTTTAGGCAGCCTGAGGAAAGTGCAGGAAGTCCAGACAGAATAAAACACATGGATGTTTTCCCTTCCACAATTTCTTTTCTGCTTCACAGCAGCATTTTAGGCCAGAGATGGAGAGTGAGAAAACCATCCCTCCCACCCAGACCCTCCCTCAACAC
>JAOEHY010037088.1:0-14736 GCA_025447955.1 Psilopsiagon aurifrons
GGAGTGGGGGCTACATGGGGATGGTTAGGGTCTACGAAAAGGGAGTGCTTGGGGGGAGATCGGGGGGGTCTGTGAGGAGGGGAGTGCTTGGAGAGTGGGGCACGGTAGGGATCGGGGGTTCTGTGAGGGGTGTTTGGGGTCTGTGAGGATGAGGAGTGCTTGGGATAGGGGGAGGAGCTCTGTGGTGGGTATTTGGGATATGGGGAATGTTTGGGGTGCACAAGGAAAAGGGATTGTAGAAGGTAGGGATTTTGGGGGGCTCCTGGTGGACCAGGGAATTAAAGCTGGAGATGTTTGGGGGGGGGGTGGGGCAGGGCTGCTGGGGACATTCTCAGGCAGGCACCTGGGCAGCTCCTGCGTTCATGGGGAGAGGGTGACGTGCAGTGGCCCCTTTGCCTTGCATGATAAGGAATGAGGCCGTGTGCCCCCCACCAGCCCCATGGCTCAGCCCCACTCGTGCCCTCAGCAGCCGGGGTCCGCAGGTGCTGCCAGAGGGACAGAGTTCGGGGAAGGGGAGTCCCGGGAGCACCCTCTTCCCCGGGCAGAGCCTTCCCCTGTCACCTCAGGGCAGAGCAGTGAGTTGGCAAGTCCATCCCTGCTTCGTGTGACTGTGCTGACTCCCGGTTTCCGATGCTCCAGCCACCCTTCCCCGAGCCCCAGTGCCGGCTCCGGCCTCCGCCCGCCCCCAGCAGCAGGTCATTACTAATGCCATGGCATTAGGAGATGGGGGTTGGTGATGACTGGTTCCTCACATCTTCTTTTGATGGCCAATCCCTTGTGTCTCCTTTTGGCATCTCCTTTCACTCTGCTCCCGCTGGCTCGTGTAAAAGGGGGACCCGAGGAGCGGGGAACCGGATCTCCCACTGACAGCAGCCCCCAGGCTGTCAGATCATCAGTTAAATGCTCAGTCCCTTTGCAGGAGGAAGGCTGAGAATTTGGTGGGTGCCACAGATGGTCATGGGGGACAAGGCCTGTCCTTGCTGGTTGCTTTAGGGAGGTGAAGGACTTAATCAGCTGTAAACAAGCTCCACCTCTGCCTGGTGTTTCCTAGTGCCACCCATAGATGAAAAGCAGGATTTGTGGAAGGAGGAGGGGGGGTTCTCCTGTGTTTATGTCACCACCTACTTTCCACCCTCCTGTTTTTTGGGGTGCTGAGTGGGGCTGGCCTCCTGTCAGACCCTGACAGTGGCATTAGCCTGGTGGGAACATCCCTGTGCCGGAAGGAAGGCGTTGTGGGATCACCGAGCTGAGTCATGCTGTGCCAGTCGGGACAAGGTGCAGCAGCTCTCAGCAGGGAGTTGACTGTGTTGTGGGCCTGGGAGCTGAGGCAGAGGGATGGATAGTGGCCTCCAGGTCAGAGCTATCCCAAGAGATAGGGTCTTACCAAAAGTGGGCTGTTTAGGGAATTTGTGTATAGCAGCAGTTGAAAATCTGGTTTGTGAACCGAGCTTCCCTGTGGGTGTTTGATGGAAACACACGCTGCTTTACTGGCAAATAGAAACCTGGTGCCCTGGTCAAAACGGAAGGGAAACTTCCCTCCTTTCTCCAGCACAGAGCTTTGTTCACCTTGAGCTCAAGTGACAGCGGGTGTGAGCAGCCCTCCAGCCACCCTTTACCTGGCAGCCACTGGGGTGGATCAAACCCCGTGTGTCAAACTGGGCAAGAGCAGAGTGGGGCTGTGGGTCTCCAATTGTCCCCCACAGCTGTCAGGAAGGTTGGATGAATCCCAGCTCCCTCCAGTTGGGAAGCACTATGCCTGCTGGCAGCATCATGATCTGAGGGCTCCCAAAACTCTTGCTAAAGGCACATTTGGGGAGCCCTGTGCTGGCAGCTCCCTCTGTAGTGCTGGGGAGACATAATTCATCACCAGGTGCCTTTCTCAGGGATGCAGCAGCAATTTTATTTCTTAATGAGCATCTTTGGCCAAGCCCTGGCTCCGGCTCCTCTGTGGCATGGGCTGCAGGGCCAGGCTGTTCCATGCTAACCCATTTCATTTCTCTTTCTGCCTGGCCAGCCGTCAGCGCGGCATCACCCTTAGAGACTTTGCTTTCATCCCAGCGCAAAGCAGGTTCGGGAGTCACTTCAGCTCTATCTCTCCTGTTTGCTGGTAGCTCCTCAGGACCTCATGGCCCCTTGATTCCAGCTTTTTCACCCCAGCTCCGAAGTCCCTGTTGTGTGCCAGATCAGTGCCCCTGCCCAGGGTGTTGTCTGTGCAGGACCCTGTGCCCTGGCTTTGCATTAAGCTGAGCTTCAGCAGGAACCAGGCAAGATTTGGGGAGTTTTAGGGGAGAAAAAGCTCCCAGCCAAGAGAAGGCCTCAAGTCATCTCCTTCACATTGCCAGACTTGCCTTGGGGGCTTCTCCCTGGAGAGCTGCCAGTTGTAGCTCCAGTCTGGGGCTTGGAAGGTGGCTTCAGGTGTCAAGCCAGGCTCCCATCTCTCTCTTATCTCTCCAGTTTGTCCTGAAGAACTATGGGGAGAACCCAGAGAACTACAACGAGGAGCTGCGGAAGCTGGAGCTGCTCCGGCAGGTGAGCTGGACTCCCTCCCAAACTGCTTGTGGTCTTGGGGAGGCCTGCCAGAGCTGAACCCAAGGAGCTGGTTCATCACCTGCCCTGTGCTCAAGGATCTGTTTTCTGACTTCCACCGCCTCCCTGGACTGGGAGCTGTGCCTGAGTGCTGCCATGGTTGCTTCTCTTCCTCACCAGCGGCCCACAGATGAAGCTTTTGGCAACTGGGCTGCATCCTGGCTCCTCAGATTCAGGCTTTCCAAGGAACATGCTTAAGCTTCTGTTGTGTCCCCTTCGCTGAATGTGGGGGGCATTTGTATTGAACAGTTCCCTGTTGGGTGGAAGGAATTGCTTTGTCAGTTGGGCTGGTGCCTGAGGTCTTTGCGGGGATTAAATCAGCTTTTTGCTCTCAACTGTGGAACCCCAGTAGTTGTTTTAGTCACTGGAGTCATCGCTTCTGGGGCTTCTGATCAGGTTAGAGGCAGCGTTGGCCCTGGCCAGCTGGTACCTGAGACATGGGTGGTAAAACTGGCTGGAGATGCTCAGAGCCCTGCCCTGTGCCAGCACCAGTACTGGTTTTGTAAGAGGGGCCATAAGCCTGATGTGTAGGGTGGAGCTGGGGGGAACTCATGGTGCAGGCACTGGTGTCATCTCACCAGTGTCTCCAAAGCATAGTGGTGGCCTTCCAGTAGGCCTTGATGGGTTTAGGCTCCCTGACTGGGGGCTTAAACGCCCATAGCCCGGATCTCGGGAGCTCTGGCCTCTGCCTGTGGGCTTAACCCTGAAGCAGGAGGTTGGGAAAACTTACTGGTGTCTCCTGCGCTTCACTTCCTTCTCCCAGCTTTGTCATAGCAGCAGGTCCTGTGCCCCGTCTAAGACACCCCCTTTTCAGTCATTTCCAAGTTCCTCTCATTTATTTCACCTTCAGGAGAAGGGGCAGAGCAGAGGCTTTGTCATGAATCAGTTACTCTGGATCCGTAAAGCAGCTCTGTCCAGCCTCACTTTTAGGTGAACAGACCTGTTTTTCTAGCTGTGTTTTGCAGGTCATTTTCATAAGGTCAAGCTCCTTCCTCCTGGCACAGTCAGCCAAGGCACAGCTTTGGCCATACCCACCACAAAGGCTCCTACCCCAGCCTGTGCATCTCACCACAAATCCAGCAGGCTCTTGTTCCTGTCCAACTTCTCTTGTCCCTGTGACAGCCTTTTCCTCCTCTTTTTCTCTCCTCCAGAGTGCTGTCAGTGTGCCCAGGGACTTCGAGGGCTGCAGCACGCTGCGCAAGTACTTTGGCCAACTCCACTACCTGCAGAGCCGCATCCCCATGGGCTCTGAGCAGGAGGCTGCGGTTCCCATTGCATGGTGAGCAGGATCTGCTTCCCCAGACCCTCTCTCTGGCGTGGTGCCTTGGGTGTTGTGGGTGGGAGGATTGGCTCCCAGTGGGAGCTTCCTGAAATGCAGAGGCTGACCCAAAGCAGAGCAACTGCTCCCTCCCCTGTGCATCTGGTATGCTCCTCCCCAAAGTCCAGCAGTGGTACCAGGGGGCCCCTGGGGACCCCTTGGGAAATGGCATTCTGATCTGGCAGGACATCAAAACCAAGCCGTAAGGCAGCTCAGCTGGCTCTGAGACACAAGGCAGAGGGAAGACATTGTCACTGTACAGGGTGACACTGCTGAGCTCCCCCTGGGTGACAGAGTGGCTTGGCTATGTGTAAAAGGTGCTTTTGAAACCAAAAGAGTGGAGACTGGTCCCATCAGCTCCTGGCAGCTCCCACCTGGATTTGATGCCCAGGGTGATGCCAGGAAGGAGGGCTCCATCTTCCAGCCTCTGAGGGAGGGCAGCTCCTGACAGATCCTTTCCCTGGCCTGTGCCCAAGACCACCAGTAACTCCACCTACGGCTGGTAACAAGGCTTCTCTCCTTACAGGACTGAGATCTTCTCAGGCAAGACGGTGACTCATGAGGACATCAAATATGAGCAGGCGTGCATCCTCTACAACCTTGGTAAGGGCCTGGAGACCAGTGGCCCTCTTGGTCAGCCCCGGGCATGAGGGATGTCTCCATGCTCCATGTCAGCATTCCTTAGTGGCCAGGCAGCAGCAAGGCCTGCCTGGTTCCACCAGCAGCTCGAGCTCAGCCTGATTGTGCCTCTTCCCCTCACCGCGTGTCCCTCATCAGAGCTGCATGAGAGGTTGATGCTGGCTTTTGTCCAAGGTCTCCTCTCCTTTCCTCCTGCTCTGAGCATGCCCTGCCCTTGCACTGCCTTGTGTCTTGGCCAGAGGTTGCAGCAAGGAGGCTGACAGTGAGCTGTAGCACAGTGATGGACTCTGCCAGGCTTTGTACAGCTCATCCAGCACACCATTGCCTTAAAAGCCAGCAAATGAGTGTAAAAGCACCAAATCTAACACTTGTTCTCTCACTGTTGCTGTCATTCATGGGCAGTCACAGCTCAGAGGGGGGTTTTGGTAGCTCCAAAGGGCACACTAAGCCCCTGGCCACTTAATGAAGCTGGAAGGACTCCCACCCCTGGTACTGCAGCTCAGGAGCTGACTGCTCACCACACACAGAGCAAAGAGCTTTGTTTTAAACCCCAGGCCAAAGCTGTTCCCTCAAGTCAGAATAAACCTTTGTTCAACCAGGAGGGTGTTAAATATTTGCTTTTCCATACTGAGGGTTTGTTTCCAGCCTGGGACTTTCCTATGCCAAATAACTTGGGTGTGCAGCCTTCCGCACTTCTGCCCTGTGAGAGGAGCATCCCAAGTGCCACTTCTCCTGTGTCCCACTGGTGCAGGGGGGTGGCTGGGTTATGTTATGTGTCTCTGGCCAACGTGCCACAGGTCAGGGCTTCTCTGGTACCAGACGCCCCATCTCTAGAAGTAGTACAAGGTTGCTGTTGGGGTCTCTGCACCCTTCTGAGCCACCATCCATCCTCTTTCCACAGGTGCGCTGCACTCCATGCTGGGCGCCATGGACAAGAGAGTGTCTGAGGAGGTAACGGTCCCTGGGGTCTGCCCTAAATGACTTTCCTCTCCCTTGTGGTTACCAGCCACCAGCCAGGAGCATCCCCAGTGCTTCTCCTCTGTCACCTGTGTGGTTACAAAGGTGTTGCGTGCTAGCTCTGGATGTCTGCTGTAACCTAGTATTGCTGTGGAGTGTTACAAGGGGACATCGCCTCTTGGCTGCGTCTCTCCATGCATGTTGTTGCTGTCTGTCCAGCAAAGCTCTGTGTTCTTTTTGGCTGGGAGGGCAGAGATATGATGCAACTTGGGGCATGCATGGCCAGGGGAAATTGCTGTATGATTTAAAGCCCTATAAGGCACAGAGATTCGCTTCAGGTTTATGGCAGCTGCTTTTTTGGGGTCTCAGAGGAGGCATGAGCAGTGTGGGGAACATTTAACACTGCTGAGCTGGAGTCTACCACCCTAACCCTGCCCTGAGAAAGCAGGTTGCTCTTTG
Organism: Psilopsiagon aurifrons; assembly: GCA_025447955.1. Lineage (NCBI taxonomy): Eukaryota > Metazoa > Chordata > Aves > Psittaciformes > Psittacidae > Psilopsiagon > Psilopsiagon aurifrons. Next base: position 5,960 of record JAOEHY010037088.1, read on the forward strand.
TTGGGCTTGTTCAGCCTGGTGAAAAGAAGGCTTCAGGCTGGCAAGAGAGCTGGAGAGGAGACTTTTACAAAGGCCTGTAGGGGTAGGACAAGGGAGAATGACTTTAAACTGACAGAGGAGAGATTGAGATGAGATCTGAGGAAGAAGTTCTTCCCCTTGAGGGTGCTGAGCCCCTGGCACAGGGTGCCCAGAGAAGCTGTGGCTGCCCCATCCCTGTCAGTGCTCAAGGCCAGGTTGAATGGGGCTTGGAGCAACCTGGTCTGGTGGAAGGTGTCCCCGCCCATGGCAGGGGCTTGGAACTGATGAGCTTTAAGGTTCCTTCCAACCCAAATCGTTCTGTGATTCTCCTGGCTGTCTGAGTCTCCACAAATGCCTTGCATCTGGCAGCATGTCTCCGTACATCAGCTGGCTTGACATGCATGCAAGAGGGCTGTGCACACCTGATGTGTTCTCCAATCTCTCAGGGAATGAAGGTTTCCTGCACCCATTTCCAGTGTGCCGCCGGGGCCTTCACCTACCTGCGGGATCACTTTCCTCACTCCTACAGCGTAGACATGAGCCACCAGATCCTCAACCTCAATATCAACCTCATGCTGGTAAGAACTGGGTTCTGCCTCTGCTGGGACACTGGTCACACTGGGACGGCTCTTTGCACACCTTGAGGGCAGCTGCCTCTTGGCCATGGGACGTGTGGTCCTAGCATTGGGTGCTCCCTGTGGAGTCAAAGTGTTTGGAGCTGGATGGCACATGATCCAAGTGTACCAGGGGGGATTTTATCTGCAGGATTTGGGCTGCTGTAGGCAAGAGGGGCTCCCTCCTGCAGGAGGGAAAGAGGTATTGCAAGGTAGCAGGGGAGGGGGCGGCTCTGGGCTGCTCTGCTTGTCCCTGGGCTGGTTGGGCATCCCTTGGGCGGTAGCTGAAGAAAGGGGTTGTAGCTGCTGGGTCCTGCCAGGGTTCAGGCCTGGCACTGGCTTAGATACTTGTCTGCGACAGGGGCAGGCACAGGAGTGTCTCCTGGAGAAATCCATGCTGGACAACAGGAAGAGTTTCCTCGTGGCCCGGATCAGTGCCCAGGTGAGTTCTGGGGAAATCTCTGGCCACTTCTTCCTTGGGACTTGCTGTTCTCAACACGGCTCCACTCTCACTGCACATGGGATTGGAAGCTTGGGGTGGTGTCCAAGATGCTGCACAGCATCAGTGCAGTCAAACAGTGGTATGGAGTGCTGCCACTACCTCAGGCTGTGAGCACAGCCGCTAGCTCCCCAAAGGAGACTGTAAGATACTCCAGAGGAAACTGATCCATCCAGAGGGACCTGGACAGGCTGCAGATGGGGCCAGTGCAAAACTCATGAAGTTCCACAAGACCCAATACAGGGTCCTGCACATGGGTTGGATCAATACCAAACAGGAGCCCTTCCTGGGGAAGACTGGGTTGAGAGCAGCCGTGAGGAGAAGCACTTGGAGGTGCTGGGTGACAAGCAGCTCCCCATGACCCAGCAGTGTGTGCTTGCAGCCCAGAAACCAGCCATGTCCTGGGCTGCATCACCAGCAGTGAGACCAGCAGACAGGGAGGGGATTCTCCCCCTTTTCTCCACTCTGGTGAGATTCCTCCCTGCAGTCCTGCATCCAGCTCTGGGGCTCCCAATGCAAGAAGGGCATGGACCTGCTCGAGCAAGTCCAGAGGAGGCTGCGAAGATGCTCTGAGGGCTGGAGCACCTCTGCTATGGAGACAGGCTGAGAGAGCTGGGCTTGTTCAGCCTGGAGAAGAGAAGGCTCCAGAGAGACCTTAGGGTTCCAGTGGCTAAAGAGGCTGACAAGAAATCTGGAGAGGGGCTGCTGTGGCTGCCTCGTCCTTTTCAGTGTTCAAGGCTAGGCTGGATGGGGCTTGGAGCAACCTGGTCTAGTGGAAGGTGACCCTGCCCATGGCAGGGGGTTGGAACTGAAAGAGCTTTAAAAGTCCCAGCCCAAAGCAGTCTGTGGTTCTGACCCCCTGTGTGGGATAGGTTTATTGTGGCAGTGTCTCTAGTCCCTGGTTCTGACCTGAAATGCACCCACAAGTTCTCCACCAACCTGCACTGACTGGACACAAATGCTGGTGGCAGTGAATCCTCCTTTCCCTTGCTGCTCTGCATTCCACCTGGGGTCTGTCTTTCTTGGGCTTTTCTAAGTACCTGTCCCTCCCTCTGTAGGTGGTGGATTACTACAAGGAAGCCTGCCGGGCGCTGGAAAACTCAGAGACGGCCTCACTGCTGGGAAAGATCCAGAAGGACTGGAAGAAGCTGGTCCAAATGAAAATCTATTACTTTGCTGCTGTGGCCCATGTAAGTGGGGAGGCCAACTGGGGGGATGCTGGGCTGCGGCGGGCCTGCCCTTTGCTCCCATCCCTGTGGGGTTTTCTTGCTTGTTTCAAAGATCTCCCTTGAGTTCTGGAGCTCTGATGCCACTGATTGTGTTTTCTTGCAGTTGCACATGGGAAAACAGGCTGAGGAGCAGCAGAAGTTTGGGGAAAGGGTAAGCAAAGTCGTGTCAGCCCATCCCATCAAGTGTGGGTTCTGGAGCGTGTCACCAGCAATGGCCTGCCTCCTGCAAACACTTGTGGCTGCTCTTGAAAGCCCCATTAAGCTGTGGGAAGCTGTGGCTTTCAGGGACTGGTGGTGGTCCACTGCAAAGCAAGGGCATCTACTTCTGTGCCAGCCCTGGTTCTTGGTCTCTGTGCAGGTCATCTACTTTCAGAGTGCTCTGGATAAACTGAACGAAGCCATCAAGCTGGCAAAGGTGCGTTACGGCTCCATCCAAGAGCAGTAATTGGGTTTTTAATGGGAGTAAGCTGGGCCCTAGCTCAGGGCAGTGGGATGCCAGATTGGGAAGATGAGAATCTCTGTCAGTTTAGAAGCTTTCCTTCTCGTTCAGCATGTTGGCAAAGCTGTGCTGGTTTCCCAGTGTTTCACTTTGCTTCCCTCTAGGACATCCAGCCAAGCTCAAGGCTCTAGTCACTGCCTACGAGGGCTTTAGCAGGCTTTGGTTTGGTTTGAATCATTTGGGAGCGTGTGGGCCGCTCCACAAGGGCTGTGGATCAGCCCTGCTGCCACACTGGGTTCCTTGCAGAGCCCCTGATGTCGCTGCTGCAGTGTCAGGGAAACCCATGGCAGGGTCTGCATGTGAAACTGGGGCACAGAGGATTTTGGGCTGCCTCCAGGCATCTTAGTTCCTCCATGGGGCACAAGGAGAGATGGCTGGTGAGGCTGCTCCTGGGTCCTGGACACACAGAGCTGTGATCAGCTGCAGGGAAAGCACTCAGCACTCCTTGCCTGTGCCAAGTTGCTCTTATTCCTGCAGGGCCAGCCAGAAACTGTCCAGGAAGCCCTGAGATTCACCATGGATGTGATCGGTGGCAAGTGAGTCTATGCACGGGGCACCCCCAGATGTAACCTGTGGGTCAGAAATGCCTGGTGGCCAGAGCAGTCTGGGGAGCATGTCCCCTGATGTGCAGAGCCAAGCACCCTATGCTGCCAGGGACTCGGGACTTGAAGCTGCTCCTTGCTCTCCCAGAAGAATCGTGGCCTGACCCCACAGGGGGCAAGCTCAGGGAGCTGAGAATGCCATCTGCTCCTCTCCAATGCAGTGTCACTGCTTGTTTCCAGGTACAATTCAGCCAAAAAGGACAATGATTTCATCTACCATGAAGCTGTGCCTGCACTGGACACGCTGCAGTCTGTGAAAGGTGAGGATGGGCAGTGCCGGCTCGTGTCTGAATCCACGGGGCTCTGGGACCCATGGGACTTTGTGCTGTGCTCTCCAGAGCTGTGCTCTGAATGAAGATGTGGAGCAGGAGGATGTGATTTGGGAATAACTGGCTCCCTGTGAAGGTTTCTGACAGGGCTGTGTTGTATGTTCACCCCCCAGGTGCCCCCTTGGTGAAAGCCCTTCCTGTCAACCCCACGGATCCAGCTGTCACCGGCCCTGATATATTTGCCAAGCTGGTGCCCATGGCTGCCCATGAGGCCTCTTCCCTGTACAGGTGGGTCACCAGCACGACTCTGCCAGAGCGGGATAACCAGCTGGTGGAGCTGGGCGTGTAGGTCTCCAGCACCAAGGCCAACAAGGAACCCATGCTCCAGCTCTGTGCCTCTGCTGTCTGAAGGGAGCTGGAGGCAACCAAACCAGCCACAGTGGGTTCTCTGGGGAAGCACTGGCACCCCGGGGGTTGTCCTCATGCCTGGCTCGGGAGCTGCCCCAGAGGGACACATGTGGCAGGCCGAGGGGTGGCTGAGGCTCTGGCCAAGTCCTGAGGGGCTCTTACAATTTAAGGTGGAGGTTTCCCTGGTCCTGTCATGGCACTAAAGGATGTCATTTTCTCTTGTCTCAGTGAGGAGAAGGCCAAGCTCCTGCGAGATGTGATGGCCAAAATTGAAGCCAAGAACGAAGTGCTAGAGTAAGTGTGAGCTGCACCCAAACAGGGCCCTGGCCAGTCCCTCGCTCCTGGGCAAGGCATCCCAGTGATCCCATTGTTGGGTTTCCCACCACAGTGCCAAAGGGAGTGCACCCATCCCTGATCTGTAGCCCTCAGCACAGTCAAATCCCAGTTTGCCCAGCTCTGGGCAGACCCTGTCCTCCCAGTTCCAGTCCTGGTGATCACTTCCCAGATTGACCCTACAGCTTTGCTGAGGCATTTAGGGGTGATGCAGCAGTGCTGTGCTCTGAGCTGGCTGTGGTTTGGGATGGGAGGATCTTCAGAGAGGTGCGGGGAGGCTCTGCCACCACTCAGGGGCTTGTTCTCATGCCGTAGCCAGTTCATGGACTCCATGCAGCTGGACCCTGAGACCGTGGACAACCTGGACATGTACAGCCACATCCCCCCCATCCTGATGGAGAAATGCGCTGCCCTCAGTGTGCGCCCTGACACTGTCAAGAACCTCGTCCAGTCCATGCAGGGTAAGGACACAGGGACCCACGGGGGGACCAGGGACATCTGGGCTGGCCTGGGGGCAGGCACCCCATTCCATGCCTGGGCTCAGTTTGGGGAACCCCCACCCCGATGGCTGATTCTTTGCTGGTATAAATTCCTGAACCCCAAAATGTTTTTCCTGTTGAGCCCTGCTGTGGCCAAGGGGGTCAGTGCTCTCTGGAGCCAGTGCAAGCAGGCCCTGGGCTCAGCACCCACACATCTTGGGGGGGGGGGGGGGGTGTCTTTGCCTTATGTGGTTGCCCACCCACAGCCAGATTAATTTCTCGGGCTGCTGCATCAATGCCTGGCTTTAGGCTCAGAGCAGGCAGGCTCGTAGCTGGTGGTGCTTCAGCCCGTTCCCAGCCTCCATGTCTCTCCCGTTCAGTGCTCTCTGGGGTCTTCACCGACGTGGAGGCTTCCCTGAAGGAGATCCGAGACCTCCTCGAGGAGGATGAGGCGCAGGAGCGAAAGCTGCAGGAGCTGCTTGGGAAGGTCCCAGCACCTCAGGGGTCATCCCCACCACCACCATCCCCGGGGCTGGCTGAGGTCAGCAAGGAGTGCTCTAAGTACCTGGAGGTGCACGAGAAGGCCAGCTTCACCAACACCGAGCTCCACAAAGCCATGAACCTCCACATCGGCAACCTTCGCCTGCTGAGCGGGCCGCTGGAGCAGGTCCGGGCTGCGCTGCCCTCACCCACCTTGACTGAAGGTGAGCGGAACCTCTCACTCACCTTCAGGGCAGGGGGAAGGCAGGTCCCACTCGTGCCTCTCTCTGTGCTCCCCTCCTGTTGCCCTGTGCTTTGTGAGCCATGCTGGGTGCTTGCCCCCCTCAAAAACACGTGAAATGGGGTCCTGGTGTGGGGACAGGGACACAGTTCCTGTCCTGGCAGATGCCTGGCTTTATCCTTGGGTGTGCTGGGCCAAGGGCAGGTTGGCTCTGTACCCCTGCAGAGTGTTTCTGGGGGGCTCCAGCACAGCCACTGAGCCCTCCCTGTCCCCCAGATGACAAGCAGGTGCTGCAGAACCTGAAGCGAATCCTGGCCAAGGTGCAGGAGATGAGGGACCAGCGAACATCCCTGGAGCAGCAGCTGCGTGAAATGATCCAGAAAGATGATATCACCACCTCGTTGGTCACCACCGACCGCTCCGAGATGAAAGTTGGTGTCAGCCACTATGTTTGGGGAAGTCCCTTCTTTCTAGAATCACAGAGTGGTTTGGGTTGGAAGGGACCTTAAAGCTCATCCAGTTCCAACCCCTGCCACGGGCAGGGACACCTTCCACCAGACCAGGTTGCTCCAAGCCCCTTCCAACGTGGCCTTGAACACTGCCAGGGATGGGGCAGCCACAGCTTCTCTGGGCAACCTGTGCCAGGGCCTCACCACCCTCACAGGGAAGAACTTCTTCCTCAGATCTCATCTCAATCTCCCCTCTGTCAGTTTAAAGCCATTCCCCCATGTCCTGTTGCTACCTGCCCTTGTCAGAAGCCCCTCTCCAGCTTTCTTATCAGCCCGTTTAGGCACTGGAAACTGCTCTAAGGTCTCTCTGTGGCTTTCTCTTCTCCAGGCTGTGCTCACATCCCAGTCAGGGTTGCAGCAGTAGCTCTGCTCTGTCCCACCCCATCCCTGCAGCCTCTCAGAGCCCCCTCTCTCTTGGCAGAAACTCTTTGAGGAGCAGCTGAAGAAGTACGACCAGATCAAGGTCTACCTGGAGCAGAATCTGGCTGCCCAGGAGAACGTCCTGAAGGCCCTGACGGACGCCAATGTCAAATACGCAGCTGTGCGCAAGGCCCTGGCTGAGGTGGAGCACAAGTGAGTGGTGTGCAGGGCTGGGGGGTGATTCTCTGGTGGGGGGTCTCAGTACCATGGTCAGCCTTGGTGCATGGGAACAGCCTTTTCCCCACCCTGAGGGAGAGCTGTGGCGTCACTGCCAGCTCCTCTGCTCTGCCCTCATCCTGCCTCACAGCTGGGGGTCGCTGGTGGCTGTTCATCCTGCGCCCAGTGTCCATCCCAGGGCTGTGCTGGGGGGTACCCCAGGAGCAGGGACCCCCAGCATTGGCCTGGTGCTGCACCCCCGCTCATGCTCTCTGCCCTGTCTCCTCAGGTGGAACACCACCGTTCAGACCCTGGTGGCTTCCTATGAGGCCTACGAGGATCTGATGAAGAAATCACAGGAGGGAAAGGACTTCTACACCGACCTGGAGGGGAAAGCTGCCAAGCTGCTGGAGAAGGCCCGTGCTGCCTGCCAAGCCGCCGAGGCCAACCGGCAGCAGATCTTGGAGAAGTAGGTGGTGCCGCACGTTGTCATGACACATACAGGGGCTGAACCGGGCTGTAAAGCTGATGTTGGGTGCGACACCGCAGGAGGTGGGGGAGCACCTTTGGGTGCTGCTGGGTGAGCTGGGCTGGGGCGCGAGGGGTTCACTCTGGTGCGGTGGGTGTGCTGGGGCCCTGCAGCGTTGCGCTGAGCCCCACTGAGCCCCGCTGCCTCCTGGCAGGGAGATGAAGAAGCAGCCGCCCCCCCGGCCCACGGCCCCCAAACCTGCCCTGCAGATGAAGCCTCCCGAGCTGGATGCAGGTGGACTGGACACCATGGACCTACCCCCGCTGGGCTCGCTGGCGCTGTCGGACCTGCCCGAGGAGCTGCGCAGCCTGCCCCCCGACGTGCTGGCAGGGCACCTGGCCCGCCTGCCGCCCCCCGCATTGGCCGCCCTCAACCCAGCCCTGACCGCTGGGCTGCGGCCCCCTGGCCCCGAGCCCTTCCTGCCAGGGGGCAGGCTTGCCACTGCCCCACTGCAGCCCCTCACCCGCTTCTCTGGGCCTCCAGCCCTGCCAGGACACTATCGCTTGCCAGCAGCCCCTGCCACGGCACCAGGCCCTTTTCCCCCCGGCACGGGGGCCCCAGTGCAGCTCCTGCAGCCCACTGCCCCACAGGCAGCCGGGCTCCCCCCTGGCCCCAGCTCAGCCCCATCCACAGCCCCACAGCTCTTCCCAGCAGGCACACTGATGCGAGCCCCCGTGCAGCCTGGCTACATGGGGCCCCACATGCTTCCCCCGCGCTCATCCCCACAGCACGGACCTCTGCCTGGGCCTGCTCCTGCTCCTGCAGCCTCCTACAGCCTGGGCCAGCCTGGGGTGCCCGTGCATGGGCCACCTGCAGTGGGGCCAGCCCCTATGGGTGCCCAGCCACCGGTGGGCGGCCCTGAGCTGACCCCAGGTGCCCGGCCGGCCACCACCACAGTGGATAGCATCCAGGCACCCATCTCCAGCTGCCCCCCTGTCCCACGGCTTCCCAGCCAGGGCCCAGCCGTGCCCCCAGCTCCCTTCCTGGCCCCGGGCCCCCCCCCTGCTCCCTACCCCTATGCCCAGGGAGGGCCACAGCCCTTCGGGCAGCCGGCGCAGCACCCCTTCCCCCCTGTGCAGCACCCTCACGCCTTTGCCCCCACTGCACAGCTCCAGCCCAGTGTGGAGATGCCAGCTCGGGCCCAGGGCCCACAGCAGTTTCCCCCAGCCCCCTTTCTGCCCCATGGGAGAGCCACGGTACCGCTGTCCTTCCAGCCGCACCCCCGGCCTGCGCTGCCCCCCCAGGCCCAGTTTGCCCAGCAGCCCTTTACTGGCCCTGGGGGACCCCCCCCGCTGCCCCCCCAGCTTTATCCACTCCCAGGGCAGGACACACTGCAGGCTGGGGCCCAGCCCTTCCCCAGGGCCCCCAGCCAGAGCTGCCCCCCAAGGCAGCCCCTGCCCACTGCCATGGGGGGACTGCAGCCAGTGCCCTCTGGCTCCCCAGGGCTGCCCTTCTGCCCCAGCCCTGCCCCCCCCAGCAGCCAGATGCCCCC
>JAOEHY010037089.1:0-90663 GCA_025447955.1 Psilopsiagon aurifrons
TTAGGGACTGTAGTGATAGGACAAGGGGTAATGGGTTAAAACTTAAACAGGGGAAGTTTAGATTGGATATGAGGAAGGGTGGTGAGGCACTGGAATCTTTACTGTAAGGGTGGTGAGGCACTGGAATGGGTTGCACAGGGAAGTTGTGAATGCTCCATCGCTGGTGGTGTTCAAGGCCAGGTTGGAGAGAGCCTTGGGTGACATGGTTTAGTGTGAGTTGTCCCTTGCCCATGGCAGGGGGATTGGAACTAGATGATCTCAAGGTCCTTTCCAAACCTAACTATTCTACAATTCACTGTTCTATTAACAGTCTTGTCCTTAAAAAAAATAAAATCCAGAATCTTATCCAAGTTAAATAAAATCACTGATACCTGCCTAAGTTTGCAGAGAACTATGTTAATATTTGTGAGAAAAATTTATTTATTATCTATTTACTGTTTTAATTGACAACCAAATCCCATCACAGCAGTAGAACAGAAATAGGAAGGGAAAGGAAACCCAAAATACTACTCCTATTATTCCTAAAAGGCTACTCTCTTGGGAGAGGTTTCTGCCGTTATTGCTCCAGATGTTTACCTTCATTTTGAGTGTGTGCATACTAAGTGCCATAAAGTGGCCAGGTTCATGTCATGGAAGTGAACCATGACACACTGCTGGAACCAGGGGCCTTCCCATGTCACAGGCAAAGCAAAGCTCCCATGGACAAAATTTCATGTTGTTCTACCTGCCACGTTTGAAGTGCAATATGGGCAATTTACTGTGAAGGGAATAGCTGTCTAGGGGAAGGACAGGCAGACAGGATCGTGTTAACAATAAACTCGTTTTCTCCGCAAGAGCTTCATTAAGAGAACAGGCAGTTGTTCTTCAGGGTTTTAACAAATACTGAAATCCCCCAAATCCATTTTTGAGAGATGTAGCTGTTAACAACCTCACTTTAAAGAGAGGCAAGACCAAGACAGAAATTTTGATGGAACATTTGTTAGTGGTCTTCATTTTAGGTCCCTTGGATTTTGGCAGGTTTATATTTCCTCCTGCTGTCTTCCTCCTTCCCTTAATAGGTGCTTGGCCCCCATGACTACAGCTAAAAAAAGTTATGCCAATGCTCAGCATGACAGAAAATTAAACTCAAATGATTTCAGGTAGAAGGCCAGGTGTTAAAAGTTTCAGTGCAAGAAATGGGACTCTCAGCATACCCAGGTCTTTGAGATTTGATTTCCTCTAGCTCAGCACTTCTGCACCAGAAATGCACAGTGCTGCCGCCATGTATCTGTGCAAGTGCAAAATATTTTCAATAGAAAAGGCCAAAGGGCAAACAGCTGCTGCATAATACTTTGAAAGTCAGTCTCCGAAGTCGTGAATGGTTATAGGGACATTTACAGTCTTTCAAAAGGACAAGAACCTGCTTTGCTCATTCTCTGAGCTTACCAGGAATGAATCACTCCAAACTGAAACCCTGCAGCCATGGCTAGTGCTTTGATGAACACAGGGACAATGAATGCGCCCTGCGGCCAGGACCAGCATTATGGTAACATTATTATTTAGCCTCAGCTGCCCAGACTGCAGGCAGAGCCTCTTCTCATCCTTATTGCAAAGACTTCATACACATGTTCTAAGCAACAGATGTTGCATTACTGTCTTGGAAATACAATGTTACAGAGGCCTCACCTCCATCCTGTCATGGCTGGTTTTATACTTTTTTACGCTATATCAAATCAGTTTTATATCCTTTTCTCTTTAAAAATTAGTATGTCTTCAAAGACTAAAGCCACCCTGCAAGGTGAAGAGTACAGTGGAAACAAGGCACAGCCAGAATTTAGGAAGCTTGAGAGTTTTCCACATCACCATTTCTTTCCTGACTGTGAGTGCAGTGGAATAATTAAGATTCTTACAATTAAAAAAATTGGGTATCTGTGTAGCTTCTGACTCTCTGCATGCAATGATTCATTAAAAATGGTGATTTATCTGGTTTGTAGTACAAAGATGATGTGACATACTTATCCCAGTAAAGCTGAGGAGGAGCCCAACTGTTCCAGCAGGGCCCAGTGATTTCATAAGGATTTCACTTGAGCAAAGTCCACCTCTGTGAAAGTGGAGGGTACAACATAAACCCCCTGGGCGCTATTACTCTCCCTCTTTCACTTGAGCAATGCAGAAACCATTCAGATAAATGCAATTATTTGTAATGAAATTCCCGTGCCTGTGCTATTTACAGTAGAACTTTTAGTTCCAGTTTTAGTTTTCTGTTTCAGATCTTTTAGCAGTTCTTTTGTGTCCTATATAAGATCTGTCAGACCCCTGAACAAATACTACCCCATTTTATAGCAACCGAACTATAACTTTTGTCCTAGCAGCACAAAAATCCTGGTTCCAGATGAAATGAGAAGAGGAAAACAGGCAAAAAGGAGATAATTCCAAGCTAAATGCAAATAATTAATGAAAGTTGCTAGGAGGGAAAAGAAAGGAGAAAGTGAACAAGTGAACAAGTGAAACAAGAACATTCATCTAATTTAATTTAGGCGTGTTTCACCCATGTTACACTAAAAAAGGAATGAGCTTGTTCTCAGCCCTGCAGAACTGATGCACTTGCTGATCAGTTCGCTGCAGGGAACCAGGAGGGCTGCGGGGGTCAGCGCTGTTGGCAGTGCGTGATGGCATTTGACCTCCCACCTCTGCCTGTGCAGTGTGAAGAAACACTCCAAGCCTGAAATGTACCACCTGGGTGACAGTTTACACCCTGACACACTGGTGGTCACAAAAAACATTTACATCATTCTGAAAGTCATTCCAAGAATAACAAAGTAAACAATTGTCACTGGTGTTCTGTGCGACAGCAGAAAGTAATATATTCTTTCAATATTTCTAAGTAAAACGTGGCAAGGCCTTATGATAAAGAGCACAGTGAAGTGTTACAATAGCCTGCAGATCAGAACAGAACAGGAAGGGATCTCCAAAATGCAGGACTGAAATATATTGCTTCACAGCCAGAGGTATCATTTTAGATGAGCAAAATAAAATGCCAATTGCTACAGTCAGCTCTCTGCAGTCACCCATTTCAATAGACAATCTATCAGCTGCCTTCTAGCAATCACCAAATATTCTAACACCAGTAAAACCTGAAGTCACCACAGTTCTTATAAAGCCAGGGATTCTCTTCATCTCACATGCAGAAATCAACCTGTCACAACAACATGTTATTAGATATGTACTGAATATGGATCTCTAGAACAGAGTCATTTTTAGTTCCAGGGCAGGTGGGGCTCCCACTCATTTTCCCCCTTGCCTGATCCCTGATCTGGTGTGTATTACTGCCTTCTGCCAGCACAGGAGTGCCAGAGAGCAGTGTAGTGAGGTGCAAACCTTGATCAGAGCAAGTGTTGCTCTGGCAGCAGAGGTCATTTCTGTAGCCACAACCTATTCAAACAAAAATCTGCCTTTGTCAGCCAGGAATATAGTATTAAAACAAACTTGTGATTTCTGGTTGAGGGCTTTTTTGTTTGGTTTCTAGAAATGGCATTCTTATTTAGTATACTTTCAACATAAACTTGGATTTTTCCTAGTGTAGAAGCAGCCTGTGAGAACATGCGAAAGCCGCTGCTTTCTTTAGTGAGCATACCTTCTGTACAAAGCACCTTTTGTGTTATTCTGAGCTGCCCAGAAGGTTCCTATTGCCCGAAACTAATCCCCAAGTTGAGGATCTCTCAGCCTGGAGAGTAGTCAAGCAACCAAGTTAGGTATCTCTCTGATGAGTGGTCCATTTTACCTGTAGCCATTTAAAGTACTTCTGTATTTCATAATCTGTTTCATCCAGTTGTTGTCACATTAGTGAGCATTATATATGCATTAGAGTGTATTCTTGGAGAAAGAATACATCTGCATTGCCAAACACTAGATACCACAGTTCAGCACCATGCGGTAGTTCCCCTTTCACATCCCAGAACACACACATAGGTGGAGTGTCCAAAACTACATTCTTGAGTTCTCATTATGATTTATTGTCAGCTTCACAAATGACTGAAGCTTTTTATATGGCACTAGAAATACTCATTTTCCTACTGTGTTTATGATTTAACCTACCTATCTCTGTAGGCTCATAGACTGAGAGATAAATGGGATAAATACACTCAGTTTAACACTGATTCAGAATTAAACACTTTCCATTCTATGGCTCTGCCAGAGAACTTATAAATGCATTTTATAAAGGGAAGAGGACACACCTTTTCTGACAATTACAAAGTCATGTAGAATTTACATGCATGGGTGCATCAGATAACAAACTCAGGATTAGGAAAGTACATGGAGCATGATCAAACTATGTATAGTTTTAACAATATTTAAGGAATATACAAGCTAATAAACAACATGACATTTGATTGTTCGTGTGTCAATTATCAATAGTTCCTTAATCCTTATCCTACTCAGAAATAAAGGAATTTTTGAAAGAGGAAAGAATCAAATTGTTTCTCAAATTAGAAAAAAAGAGATCCTAAACACTTTCAAATTAATTTGGAAAATGGAATACCTTATGTGAATTCCCTCTGCATGCTCTTCTGGTGACACAGATGTAACTTTCTGGGTGGAAGAGCAACATATTCAAGAAGGTAGAGGAGCTCTCATGACTCAAATTCATTGACTAGAGAGATTTCCTGTCTTCCATATTTTGTTCTGGTGGATTATAATTTGAAAATCATTTTTGTATCCCAAACAATGTAGTGGAATATGAGAAGGGGTGAAAAGTATAATTAATACTAAGTAGGATATGTAAAAATGCAACTTCCCTGTGCCAGAGAAGCAATGAGTTTCTACCTGGTCCCTTTTGGGCTAAGCTGTTTGATCAGCTTCCCTCAGTCTCTGTGGATGTCCTTATACTAGTCTAATTGAAGGACCCCTGTTCTCTTTTTATTTTTGCTCCATGAAAAATGCATTGGACATGTCTTATAATGAACTTTGATATGGTGAAATGATAATAATGTCCTAATTATATATAAAAATGTAATTACACTTGCTACTATTATAGAAAAACTCCCTTTATAATGAAGTGTTATGTTAGAAAAAAAGATTTCATTATAGGTGGATTCCTTTACTTGTTAATTTGGCCTGTGATTCATCGCTTTGATATTAGAAAAAATTTCTAAGTTACTTTTGATGTTTCTCATTTATGGTTCATTTCTCTGCTCTGGCACCTGAAGATGCCAAAAATTACAAACTTATTTAAGATATACTTTAAAATGCACTAGTTCTTTAAAAGGATGATAAGAAAAAAGGGAGTAAGAGGGTTTTTTCTGGTAAAAATAATTTATAATGGAACATGGAACCAGGTTAAATACCATGGCTGTATTCTCACTGACCAGTTGCCTTTGCTGTTAAAACTTTTTTCCTTGACATATTGAATAACAGTAGTACTGAATACCTAAAGTTGTTAATGAAAGGACGAATAATATTAACAATAGACTGTTCAGAAAGAACAGTTCAATGAAAGACGCATCCAGTCACTTCTGAAAGTCGCAGTAAAATTACAGTCAAAACAAAAGTAGAAAAGAGAAGAGAACATGAACGTTATGTGATCTCAAGTCTAATATATCAAAACTGATATGTCTTCAGAATAAAAATATTTTCCCTCCTGTACCATGAAAAAAGTACTTCAGGTGTTTTTATGAGCCAGCAAGATTTCCTCTGCATTATAAGGTAGCAACTGATAATGCAGAAACTGATAACCCTTTTTAAAAGCCAGAGGGGGAAGGTTACAGTAAAGCAGTGGTTTTCTAATAATTGAAAAAGATAACAATGTTCTGAACAGGAAATAACATTTCCCAACTCAAACCTAATGTTGTTATGACATGCGAGAATGTCTAACCAACTCTGCTGAACTATATAGTCACTCTAAAGAGACATCTCCTAAGATTTTTTTAATTGACAAAAAGGATTTTTAATAAAGTGTATGTCCCAGCTTGTATCATCTTTCCAGCTACAGACCTCCAGTTTCCTTTTGCATGGAAGACCCTGCCCCTGGTCATTCTTCTTTTCCTCTTCTTATATACAAGATGGCCTCAATAAAAGAGGCTCTTCCTCACCAGCCACCAGCAGTCAGGTCTCCAGCCCTTTATGGAGTGGGTAATGGAACCACCTTGTTACAGTGCGTTAGAGAAATAAGCAAAACATGAGGAAGAGGTTCATGCATCCGAAAGGTCCTCTGTACTGAAGACCTAATAGAATATACCATTCTTGCCTCATCTGTCTTTAGACCATCACAGCTGTAACACCACTGATGACAAAATTTATTTATCTGTGGATAAAGCTAATGTATTCTGTATGATGCTTACACTGCATTGCGCTTTCTACTCTTGCAACCTTGACAGATAGATACGTGTGTGGAAAAAGTTTTCTTTTGTATAGTTCACATCCCTAGATGCTTGTTAGCCTGCATTTAAAGATGGAAAGACTCTGAAGGTCCATCTCTTTGTGGGTTTAGTAGTTTATTGCACGTTTTCTTCATTTTACACTCCTGCAAAGCTGCATAAGGCAAGTCCCTCAATCATGTGACAGTTCTCATAGAATAAGAACCAAGAGTTTTGGTCCATGTAAGTCCTTGCTTCATTTTGCTTATTTGAATAAGGAGAGAAGTAATAACTACTGAAACAAATATTTTTTTAAAAAAAGTGAATTTGAATATAACCATTCTAAATGAAACTACATCTGTCCATCTACACGGTTTTACCTCCATTGGTTAGGATATCTGGATGTTATTTTCCTGGCCCACAACATAGGTAGTGTCTATTAAAGTTATACACAATTACTTGTATTTTGTGGTGACAGAAAGCTGTCTGACATTTTATTCTTACTCTCTTTACAGCCTAGATCTGGCTAGTCCAAATAATTGGGACAATTATCAGTATTTGCCTTTCTAATATCAAGAAAGAAAAATTAAAAAAAAAGAAAAAAATAATGGTGGGGTGTGTGTGTGTGTGATGGGAACAGATCAGAAGTTCGGGGTATTCACTAAGCTAAAATCAAAGCATTATACCTCACAAGTTTTTCAGCTGTTTCACCCTGGCAAAGCTGGGACTTCCCACCAGAAAAAAAGAAGAAGGAAAAAAGGATATTGGGAAAATCTTAAAAAAAATGCATCAAATACATCTTGCCTTAAGTGAAGTTAGTGTGGAAAAGGCATCTGTTAAAAGAATGTTTCTGGGGTTAGGAGCACTCTTGTGCTGTGTGACACCACTATCTCACATTCCAAAGGATTATTCGAGGTAATGCTTCCACACCATTCTGTTACTGCTTTATTCATAGATGAGATTACTTTTTCCTGGCTACAAAATTGACATTGTTAAAATTATTTGCATGTGCAAACTAAAATATATTATATAGAGAAAGAAAAACATTCTGATAGATACTGAGTATGAGTGGCTGGTGTAGATTCAGATTTATGATATTGCGCTTTTTTATAAGGTATAGAAAGTCCTAATCATGATACTCTAGTATCGTGACTGGGGAGCATATTTAGCTCCCCTAGAGCATCCTTTCAGAACATTTTACTAATGAATTCTTACAGCTGCCCCATGTAACACAGTGGTTTATTTCTTCACAGTCAGCAAATCAGAATCTTATTTTAGCATGCATTTAAGGTTATATAGTTAATTCCAGGAAAATTATTTTACAAGACCCTACAACCTGGAAGCCTGAGAGAGAAAGGGACATATCCAAGGCCATAGAACAAGTCAGCTGTAGGATGGGACATGGGCAGCATCAACAGAGTGGACTGTTCTTCTAGCTGTCCTAATAGAACAGCTGCCTCCCTTTCCAGTTAAAAAACCCCAAACCTATTAGTTAACCTACTGGCTAAATCAACAAAGCATGTCTAATGGCCTATGTTTTGAGGATGTTTTGGGGTTTGCAGTTGGAGAGTCTAGATGTACAGTTAAATAAAAATGAGATCAGCTTGAGAGGTGGTACTGAATATATGCATTCCTAAGCTACTGTATTCTGTCGAACTGTTCTCTCTTCAGAGTGGAAAAAAACCCATAAAAAATCAGTGACAATGTGAGGAAAGGCAGAACAGATTTTTAAAATATAGCAACAGATGTAGTCTGCAGTAGAGAAGCAAGTGTTGCTGGAGGAGATGCAACCTCATGCACTACCACAATGCAGAATTCCCCCCATTTTTTTCTCCTTTGTTGAAGCAGCACTCACATGAGTAACTGCACATGAAAAAAAAAAAAAGCTTTGGAAAGCTAGTTAAAATTTTAATCACAGAAAAAATCTGTATTAATAAAATGGCAGACAATTCTGTTCTTTTTCAATGAAGAGTTTGTTGGGATTCCTTTATGTTTTGATAGAGACTTTTGGAGTGTTATTTCTGATCATACCAAAGTTACTGGAAAATGAGAGCCTTATTTTTCTGCTTAGTTAAAGTTACAGTGAAACATTTCAAGAAATGCCTATTTCTTAATTAATAATACATACCTATTAATTATGTCCCTGGTACTCCTGTCTATGCAATTTCTGATTCCAAGCAGCTATGTAGTGGTGGAGGGAGTCCTTTCTGCCAGCTGTGCTTTCGCCCAGATCTTTGCAACATCTACCTCAACTTACTTGCTTGGTAGCTGCAATGATGGGGTCCTGACAGGTCCACTAGGCAAATGGCTACAGACCTCAATGGACATTTGAAACTAACTTACTGACTACTTCTGGCATTCAGAGATGCTAATGTTGATGTACAAGGTATTTCTTCTGTTAGCAAAGACTCATCTAGCAGAGCAATTGCAGTGATTTTTTGACAGAAAGCACGCCTTTGAAGGCTTTAAGATCCTTGCAGCCTTTAAAAATTTCATTCTAAGCTAGCCAGTTGCAAGATATTTCAAAAGCTTTAGCTTCCTATGATCAAAGGCACTCTCGAATAACACTATTATGTTCTCCTCCTTAAATCCTGTCTGCTTGGCAGTGTTGGTGAAGAATTTGGCAATTTATTGCTTCTACTAGTGAAACATATTGAAACATGCAAACTGCATGCACATAACTCCTCAACAGTGTCATATATTCTGTTAACATCTCAGGATCTAACAATATGTAGCAATATTTTGAGAAAACAAGATTGATTTTTATTTCACCATTTAATTTAGAAAGCAGAAAAGTAATCAGTGTTTAGTAATACAAACATGTATTACTGTAAATACAAACATGTATTACAGGTAAGACAAACATGTAGTTGTCAATTTGTAGGCACACACTTTGACAGTAGAATCCATTTGGAAATAAAATTGGGTACCAAGTACACTCTCTAGTGATAACATCTGACCAGAAAAGTGATCTATCATAAAACAAAGTGTTGTGTAAGCAAAATAAATACAACAAAAGCTCATGTTGCTTCTGCCTTGCATACAAAGTGCAGCAATTCTGCGTAGCTTCTGATTTCTTTCTAGGATTGGAATAAGTGGGATTTATTTTTATGTTGCTGACCTTCCTCAATTAAAACCAAACAGTACTCAGAAAAACCCTACAGTTGCAGTTTCAAATTCCCAGGATTTCTTTACAGAGCGGTTTCATGCACAACACTTTCAGCTGGTCTAGTAAGGACCTGCCACTACTGAATGAACACTATAGATTGCTCAGATGTTCCAACACAACAAAAGACAGAAAAAAGCATAAGTTTTGTGGAGGTGTGGGGGCAACTTCAATCAGCTCAGTAGGGGAGCCTACGTCATTATTTGTCTTTTCTGATAAATCCAAACACTGCCAATATATATAGATTACTAATAACTTAGAAGGCTGTAGCAGAAGCTCAATAGTGAAGCAGAGAAAGCCATACATACTCATGGCTCTTTTAAATAGAGTGCTGGAAAGCCACGCATTGTGGCATGAAGTCACTCTCTTTGTAGCAATATTACTGAATTTGCTGGAATTTTAAGTTTCTCAGTGCAGATAATCACTTGCTTTAGGAACAGTGTACTAAATTCCATTTGGGGTTAATAAGACTGTTCACAGAATCAAGGCTCATCACCTTGATTAAATGCAGCAAAATTTCCTGTTAAGTTTATAAAGAAGTCTAGTAGCTGAGGGATAACTGACTGCTGGGAAAACCATGCAAACAAGAAACATCTCAGTATATTACTTTGTCTTTCCAAAATAAATAAAAAATTATGTATTTAGGGAAGAAAACCACCATAAATTAGAAAAAAAAAGGGGGGGGGGAATGAATAGGAAGGTTCTGTTAATGTTTCACTTTGAAAGAAAAGCAACAGCGACAATCATCAGTGTATATACCATCCATACAGGAGGTCCTGCATTTCATCATAAAGATGCAGTGTTTAAGCAGGGCAAACTGCTGCTGTTGATAGTAAACCAGGAAGTCAAAAAAGTCTGCAGAGAAGCTTTGCTATTTTTTCAAAAGTCATTCATCATCACTGGGTTATTTAATTCCAATTTTTTCAGTTGAAAAGTATTCATTTGTGAATGCTGATTTAACATTCATGATGAAGGCAGGAACTGTGGAGGGTCCCAAACTTATACTAATCACAAAACCAAGATCCTTTTCAGAAAGCATTAACTGAGACTTCCAGTTGTGAGTAATCTTTTGTGAATTTTCACAGAGGTCTTTTTCTTGTTGAAAATAAAACTATTAATACACCAGTAAGAAACTAGAATGTCAATTATTCTTAGCCGGAGAAATGTCATAAAGGACAGGCATTCTGCCTGTAGAACTGCACAGACTGCAGACTGAGTAACTACACAGGAACATGTAGCAAACAGCAATATTTAGCCAAACCACTGATCCTTCCACTTGTAAAATTCTCTTGATTTTGTGAAGTGCAGACAACTTTTTATTCAGAATTATGGCAGATTGGGGAATATCTGCAAGACATTTCAGTGTCTGATTCTTTAAGTAGCTCATTAGGTTGATGAAAAGCCACATGATGAAGGGGCAGTGCAATGCTTGAAGAGCTAGGGGTTCCTGTTGTCGTGAATTATTAACAAGTCAATATTTAGTGGACTGTTCCTGCCTGCCTGCCTACAGCAGGTGGTACCCCACTGCCTTTCACTTGGAAAGCATCTGCTTGCTTTGAGCCTCCCCAGAGCTTGCTACAGTCATTTGTTCAATTTAAGACAGACACTGTCATTATTCCATGCAGCACTTCACAGAAATATTTCCTACTAAATGCTTGAACCATCTGAGCAGCACTAGGCAGGCTGCAGGCTTCATTAATAATGCATCCCTGCTTATCAATAGACTTAGACAACTGGTATTTAGAACCTTCTTCAGAAGGAGTGGGGTTTTTTCACACCAGTTAGCTTCATTCTGTCAGTTCCTTGATGTAGACATTACATCCAACTGAGTTCTGAAAGGCAGATGTGCTAAAATTGTATTTGAGCTGCTCCCTTGCTTTGGAGCACCATTTGATGGACGTAAGTCTTAAGATCAACCCCTCTGCAATGTTATTCTTTGCTGGTTTCAGGGTTTGACATTCAGGCAGGGTTACATTAACATTAAAACTGAAATTTGGCTTTTTCTTGCTTAAAATGCATAGAATCATTGACTTTGCATTCTCAACAAATTCAGCTTCTGCAGAAATTTCTCTGGACTCAGCTCAAAACGAGGGAAGAAGTGTCAGTATTAGTTACCTCATGATTTGCAGAGGAGTGGCAGCCAGTTTGGGCAAAGCATTCAGAATGCTGAAAACAGAGTAAAAAATATCAAATTACTGCCTGGATCAAACAGCAATGTGGAAAAAGTAGCTATTGCCAATTTAATATAGGGAAAGGGAAAACCAGACATAATTCCATTTTGGAAAAAAGGAAGGTTTAAAAAAAAAAACAAAACCAAAAAAAAACCCAAAAAATGGCATCCTGAGTAGTTGTGTCAAAGGGAAGAAGTGCTTGGATCCATTCTGGTTCTGCTAGTAAGCCTTCCTTCTGGATCAGGTTTGCCCTCCATCACCCTCTTGGTGACTCCTACAGCCTTTGGATGGATTTCTGCAGTGCAGTTTTTTTGTTTGCTGGTCTGGTTCTCTTTGACAACCACAAACCAGTTGGGGTTTTTGTTCAATTTTTTTTATGAATGACTCAAGCAAACAGAAAACTCAATATGTACAGATCTCGCCTTCACTGTCATCTTGATTCAAAGTTTACAGAAATCTCTTTCAGCCCTGTTACCTCCATCACTGCATGAGGGGAAGCCACTGCCTGCTGCAGTTTCTACCTGTTTGTCTCTAGCTGATGTGAACAACTCACTCAGCAAGGTCATGCTTTTGGTAGACCTGTAATTCTTCAGTGGCTTCCCATCCCCTTTTGCTGCCTTGCGCAAACAAGACAGTGTGCACATTTTCTTTCTTTCTTTTCCTCTGTGCCTGACATAATTCCTTAATTGTTCATGATAAGGAAATTTCTAAGTTTGTTTTTGTTTTGTTTTGGTTTTTTTTGTGCTTCAACTATAGGAATGTATTAAATAACAGGTGCTAGCAGAAAGTGTGGAAATATCTACAATAGCAGTGGACAAAATTTGCTGTGAGGCTAATTGAAGATTGGGTTTTTTGTATAAATTGGTTTCAATCTAGAATTGCTGGTTGCTAATGAAATCACTGGATATCACCTTTTTTTTTCTATGCCAGTGATTCTCACTGTGTATTCACAAACTAATCACATATATGCATTAGATTTAATACCTCTTGGCCCTATCTGAGGTACTGTCTACAAGCAAAACTCCATGTGAGAAGCTATCCGATCTGCTGTCTGAGGCACAGCTCATTTAAATGCCCTGATCAAATAGACAGGTAGAGGACTTAATTTGAGGATACTCAACCAGAAGAATTGGATGCTGTTTGCATGCTGTACTCTGTGAATAAACAACCACTTATTAAAACACTGACACTGGCACAGGACTGGGGGCTGCTGTATGCGGTCTAAGCATTTGTTGAAATTCATGGGAAGCTGAAGTTTGTCCAAAAAGGGCAGAATTTGGCTGTAATGAATAGGATGACATTCATACTATAAACAAGGGAAGCTGAGCTGTAGCTCCAGCTGCTGCTGTGCATACAACAGAAACACCCCTTTCAAATATCTGTCAAGAACGGAACATAAAACCCAATTCTGTGACGCTCCAAAGATAGAATTCTGGTAATAAAGCCACAGTTTAAAAAAAAAAGATAAAAATTGTTCTAATAGCTTTATGCTAGAAATGAAATTATTTTGATTACAACTCTTCTAACTCCTTTGAATCACACAATGGATGAAGGATTTCATAATGACACTTATTACAGAGGATTGAACATCCATGCTGAAAAGACCCTTGGAAAGAGTTTGCATCCTAATCCTGTCCACAGCAACTAGGTCACACAGGATTTCTGCAAAGATATAAGAGCATATGTCAGGAGGATGACTTCTGGATCAAAAGACAATTCAATCTCTTTGCCTCTTAATTCTTCAGCCTGCCTAAGAGGTGCTAGTGGTAACTAATTTGCAGCTCTGACCACCAGCAATTATGCTGTTGTTAAAAACTTGATTAATAAATTAAGAATGATTATTTAAGCAGAGGTCCTCTAAGAGGTACAGGGAGTCAATGTACTCATTATGATTTGGGTTTGGTTTTTTTTGTATTTTGAAGGAATAAATTCCCTTATGCCATCATTATATTCCTCTAACAGGGTAAAATTCACATATGTATCAAGCAAGCACAAGATCTCCCACCCTATCTATACACAATCTTGATTCATATCTTCACATCCTCAGTGGACTGAGGAAATGCAGTAGGCAATAGGCACGTGCGAAAGCAATGAAAGAGGAAAGAAGCAAGAAATAGCGAATGGGCCTCTGTTTCTACAGATTCAGTACCTCTAAACTGCCAGAAAGAGCAACAGCTCTTCTGAAGCTGAAGCAGTACCCCCTAGAAATAGTAGCACTAAGCTTCATGTTTTAGAAGGTGTTCTCCATCTCCATGCTAAGTCAGCCTGTTCTTCATCAGGACAGTATGATTCCTCTGTTTTACCACAGAAGATTATTTCACCCTCAGGCTAGTCTAATTTTTCAAATGCCAGCAAATCAGGCTAAGAATTCTAGTCTTTTTACAGACTATTTTCTTGCTTTGTGCACAGTTAAAAAAACCCAACCAACCAACCAGCGAACCAACCAACCAAGCAACCAACCAACCGTCCCCAAACCAATAAAACTGGTTTAATAATTTTTAAAGAGATTTTAAATGATACTCACTTTATCAAGGCTGATGAAAATGACAGTAGTGTCAGAGGGTAACAGGTTGCTAATAAATACAATAGTTTAGGAAAGCGCTGTTCTTGTCATGGAAAAATATATTCCAAGAAAAATAATACCGCTGTAATTCATTTTTGAAAGCTACAGAGACTTCTTGGATGAGGAATGCTGTTATTAAAGGCAAAAGTACACAGTATGTTGTAATGAAATGGTTGTGCTACACACTTCATTAAACGTTTTGTGAGCCACCTGGGAAATTCCAGCTCTCTCTCTCAGAAGAAAATGTTTTACGTGGTTGGATCACTAGAGGGAGCACACGGAGCAAGGCTGAAACAAAACCATATTGCCTTGGTGACTCCAGCCTGCAAACCGAGATGAACATGGGGAAAGATTAACCAAGCGGTTGCCCTTTGTATTTATTTTTCCAGTGCAAGAATTACAGCTCTGGAATCCACTGAGAGAGACCTGAACGCTTCCAGCTATCAAAAATAAGTTGATGTAACAATGCTGAAGTTTGTTCTGATCGACACAGTTGGGAAAGACCTTACAGGCTGTGCATCACACACGTCCATTGGAAGAAAGCACAGTTGTCATATGAGATGCTGAAAAACTAAAAAATTCAGAGAGCACAGTAAAGAGTCTCACAGAAGGATTCAAAGAACCAATGTGTTTTGAACGTGCTGACTGTTTGATTTACCATATGTAAAGATAGAAAATGAAGGGGAAAACACCAGTCAAATTTTATATGAATTTCAGAGGAATGGAAGCTAAGGGCTGAACTGCAGTTGCACTGGAAATCTAGGATATTTGCATGATCATTTCAAAAGGTCATCATCTGTGTAAAAAAAAACCAAAACCAAAACCATAACTCTGTGCTTTAATATTATGAGCAGTATTCCTGAAATAATACTGTTTAAGAAGCACGTTACATAGCTTTAGTTCACTTTAATTCACTATTCCTCTTAGATGAGCAACAAAAGCTATATTACAGATAAAAGAACCAGTGCAAAAAGGAGCTGTACTTATAGAAGCCAGTGAGCTGCTGAAGTGCTGTGTCTTCCTTAAAAGAATTTACAATCACACTGTAAACTTGAGGTATACAGCCAGCAGAGCTTATAAAGCAAACAAGAAGATATTGTTGTACAATGGTTTAGAAATAATACATAATAAAATTAGTGAAGACTTTTCTCTTTGCTCATTGTTTATCAATGTCTGCAGCTTATTAACTTCACTGTTTTCTCTTCAACTGCAATTTATAATAACCTCACAGTTGAACATTGTAGCACAAAATACTGAAATTTTAAAGTAATACTTTCATTGTTAGGGTTTTTATTAGTGACTTAAAGTAATACCACTAACAGTTATCTCTGCCCATATCCATAGACTCACTCAGAAGGTCCAGAACTGTGCCATCTGGCGTCCTAAGCTTCACCTGGACAATTTTACATTGAGCCCAGTGAAACTTTGAGTAAAGACTGACTTTAGTTTGTGTGACACTTGCTCCCCAGTCCTTGGTGGAAGAAACAGTACTGTGGAATGCTGACACAGTACACTGAGCAGTATGCATGCATGTGAAACAGATTAATGCAGTCTTAAACTTCTCTCCTTGAAACAGCAATTAGGATTTTTAGCAGTGAATTGCGATTAACAGTCAACAATCAGATCTACTAGTCAGCCTCCCCCCTGCACCCCCTCATGAGCATAGGGGTGGGCACGCATTTCCACACACAGAAATCTCATCCCTGTGAGGAACTCTTGCTGGATGGTCCTGCAGGATTATGTATATCTCAGCCTATAAATGGTTTCTTTAATTGCTTTTTGTGATTATTTCACTCATAGAGACCTCACTGATTGAGCCAACCCTGTTTGGGTAAGAGGCTATAACACAAGGCTGTTCCTATTCTAATATTTTTTTCTAGTATATACATAGGCAATACGAGCCCTTCTCTCTATATGCAAATATTTATATGATACACTAAAATAAGTCTCAAGACACTGAAATAAATTTCATGTATATAAAGACTGCGAGGTCAGTCAGTCACAAACTGAGAAAAAATGCTTCAAAATCAAAGGCAACACTGATCTGTGTATAACCTTAGTTTCTCCATGAAACACCAGAATAGTACAATCTTAAAAGTTATTAGAACTTCTCTTTTATTTCCTCCCTACAAAATCGTTACCTAATTCAAACATTTATATATTAAGTCCTGTAGATGAATGGATCATTCCAAACCTTATTCTCATACACTCCACATTTCTGCACTGTGAATAAAAATGGATTCTGTGTCAGTATTTTCATTGTGCTTTACAGCAAGAATGCATTTTCACATACACAGCCTCCACCAACAGAAAAATTATTCCTATTTTATAGATGAAGATCTAAAAGCCAGAGAGAGTAAAATCAAAATGTCAAGTGACAACTAATTTTCTTAACAACACTGAGATCGAAATGAATTATACAGAAGTAAAATAATTTTCATCAAATCTGAGATCATTATTTTTTTATTTTGCCCTGTAACCTCCTCCTGAATTCACTGCAAACCTTACAAATGGGGCAGTGGAAGAGGAAAGAGTCCTAGAGACATGAATCTCTTGTCTTGCCTTTTTCCAAAAGGCTTTTCCTCTCTGCCATGGCACCAAGAGGAATGCCACATATAAGCCTCATTTAGCCTAGCTCTCTGAATGGCAAGCCAGAAGACTTATGTTGATGTTCTTAGTTTGTTGATATTCTACTCGCAAATAAAACAGGCCCCTCTGAAAAGGTTCTTACAAAACAGACTGTAGCACAGATTTTTGCAAAGGGAGGAAGCATGAGGAAGTAGTGGGACTATAGCCCCTCTTCCAGTACTTCTCAGTAACAACGAATGTGCTCTAAGGTTATCAGGTGGGTTTTCCTGATCAGCTGTTTAAAGCCATCACACATCCCTCTACTTGCGCATGCTCCTTAGGATGAGAATTTTTCCTCCTTGTTCAATTTTTTGTTTGCAAAGGCGAAGAGTTCTGCAGGGAACTGAAATGAATAGTAAAGTCTGGTTTAACACAGCTTTCGGCCATTCTTGCTTCAGTTCTGTATCTTTTAAACTCCAGGGCATAATTCTTCCTCCTAATCAATCCTCTTCTGCATTCTTTATGGATTCTCTTCTTGCTTTTAACATACAGTTTCAGATGACTATCATTCTGGGGAGATCTATGTTCCTTCCTGCTAGTATCTTACTTGCTGTTAAAACTTTTTTGATTCAAAGTTATTGTATGCCGCCTCCTCCTCCACATTCAAATATGTAAGCTTCCCAGTACTCCCTAAGTATCCTCAGTTTTCCAGTTTGCCTTTCTAAGGCCCCAGAAGTACAGATTTATCTTCTACTTTTCTCAGAAAGAGAAACGAACAAAATTGAATCTGCTCCAAGTTTAGTTTTTATGTCCAGCCCATTTAGATCTTGCTGTTTAGTGAAAACAAGCATCACACATCTTTTTTCTTTTGCTGGTTCACTGACTCTTTGGTAAACAACAAACAAACAAACAAACATATCTACTTAATTCACTTCCAAAAATGTCTGAGACCTGACTTTATTGGAAAATAAATTTGGGAAAAAATTTGCAGTATTCAGAGTTCATTTTTCAATGAACTGTATTTGTGTCTTAGTCTGGGAAAATTAGTCACCCATGATCATATAAATTCCACTACTACTTCCTGCCCTCCCACTCCCCACCCTCCACTCACAAAATGGATACCATTATCCAGTTCTGAGCCTTGGATATTTGTCAACATCCCTCTTTCCAGTGGTCCTGTTTTTTATTTCACTAACAGACAATGCTATCTCACTGCCTATATATACAGTTCTCACTTTCCTCATCAGTTTATATCTTTCAATTCATTAATAAAGAATATGTCATGTCTACCATATTCTTATCACTACTACAAGATTTGGTCTGAATCCAGTCCTAGGAGTTCTAATTCCTTCATCCTACTTTCAGACTTCCAGTAGCAGGAGGAACAGCCAGTTGCAGTGACACAGCTAGTGTACTTAATGTTATCTTTCATTAGCCAGTATTAAACATAACTTTTTTCTTAATTTCATCCTCATGTAACTATGCCCCTTTCCCTTTTACTGTCTGTAGCAGGCTTAAGTTTTAGCAGCATCTTTCCCCAGCTTCCTAGTTCAGAACTTATTTTAGCAATCATGTCTGCCATCAACCTAGGAAGGTCATTCCTGCAAATTAACTGGAATCTTCTCTTTAAGAGACTTAATTCCTACATTCATCACAGAGTCCACACAGTCCTACTTTAGTATGAGCATTACACCCTGATTTGTCAGGATCCAGGTCAAAAGGCCTGAATCTACCTTTGCCAAAGGCTGAGTTAAGTTCTTGCAAACTTCTAAGGAGCTAAGGAAAGATAAGGGCTGATATTACAGAAATACCATATAAAAGCAAGTAATGTTTACAAACATCTACCATTAGGGGAAATTCAAGAAGTAAAATACCCACAGTGTTGCGAAGGGCCTTCATACTCAGGACTGTGCTTCTCTATGCAACTATTTTGCCATCACCGTCCCACTGGCCTCTATTACCATTCCATTTATGAAACTAAGATTGGAGAATGCAAAAGAGTACAGCAGGGGCCTAGGTAGAATCTATTATTATTTTCAGCCTGTTTAGAAGAAGTTTCAAATGCCCTGACAGCAATTAACTGCAGTTAATATAAATATACTACCTGGTGGCACAAAATATTAAGAGGCAAAATCTCAGGCAGCATAGCATCAATCTGCTTGCTCCCACATCTATCCCTAACACTCTGCACTTCCCAGGAGAGACATACTTCCCAGAACTATCTTCAAATAAGATTAGGGAAATAATACAAATTAATTTCATGCATAAATAGTTGAGGATTAAATCCAAATATGAAAGGAAATAAATGTTACTTCTAGGAATAATTACACAACTTTCTTTTTTTTTTTAAACCTAAGAAGGCAAGATCCTGCAGGA
Source organism: Psilopsiagon aurifrons (assembly GCA_025447955.1). NCBI lineage: Eukaryota > Metazoa > Chordata > Aves > Psittaciformes > Psittacidae > Psilopsiagon > Psilopsiagon aurifrons. Next base: position 19,177 of record JAOEHY010037089.1, read on the forward strand.
CAAGGCCTCTTGCCATATGAAATCGACATTTTGAACTGCTCAGATCAGAAAATGTCTGCAGTTCCATGAAATCTTAAGGCTTTTTGTGGTATTCCTGTCATCACTGCTCTTGTCCTAAAAGCATTTGCCTTGACATCCCTTACTGCTGTTGGCACCAGACACTCACAGGTAATAGGGCACAGCCTGGGCCTTCTTATGCTGAGATGTGAGAAATCAATTGAATGCCCAGCAGATGTAATCACTGGTGCAGAAAGTGACTAAACACTAACAGTTATTCTGTGATACCAAAGTCTTGAAAGAGGATACTGCAAACACACAGACTACAAGGAAAAAAACAAAAGGAAAAAAGCCCTCATCATTTAATTTACAACAACTCTGCATGATATTGTTATTTTGGGTCTCTATCCTACAAAGATGCTACTATTCACTGATAAATTAAGTATTTCTCTCTAAGTAATTTCTATTCACTGATAAGACACAGACATATGATAAGATAGACATACTGATATATGACACTACCAAGTCATGATAGTGAAACATACAGAATATTTCTATTCCCTTACAATCAGGTATTAAAAATAGACAAGACTGACAGCAAAGTCCTTACACACTGTGACAGGAAACATGATTTTTTTTCTATTCCAAACTTGTGTGATTCTAGGCTCGATATGCTTATTTTACTAAACAATATCTGATTATTATAGTCTGACCATAGTATCTGTAATATACAATCTAGTCCTATGTATTAATAAATCAAGCCTGGTTCCTCTTCCTTCCCATCTTCTGCCCCCCCCCCCCTTTTTTTTTTCTGTCATTCTCTATATTTTCTGCTGATTTTACCAGCATCTTCTCACCTCTCTCTCCAATTCTTTCTCTCTTTCACCTCACATATTGCCTTATGTATCTGTGCTAACATCTAGCTGAGCTGCACAGAGCATTCTTTTTTAAGTGTACTGTTTGTGTCAGTCTTATTATAACATACACAAGATATTACACTTGAAAGCTTCTACTATAAATACAAAGAAGTTATTTTATCTATTCCCAAAAGGATGTTAATCATAACCCTTTAATTATAATAATAATTGTATACTTATCTGGAAGGAAAAAAAAGCAACATTGCATGGCTGAGCATAGAAATAGATGCCAGAAGATGCATATTATTGTCTTGACTTTTACACAGCCTTGCAGTCACAAGGAAGCAATCAGATTTTGTTTTGTAGTTTAGTTTACCTATCAAAATATACAAATAATACCAGCCTACTTGGCTGGGCAACGCTTGGTCCCAGTTAATATTTATAAAGGTTTTGAAAACATTGATTATGCCAGTCTAAAAAGGAGCAAGTTATTATTAGCTGTCAGTTAGGTTCATTAGAAAATACCATGGCTGAACATTCAAACTAGTAAATTGATAGAAAGAAGAATAGAGAGCAAAGAAGAGGAGAAAAAGTCTGATCTGAAATTGAATGTATTGGAGCCCAAGAGTGATCCGAGGCAATAAACTTTTTCATGAAGTCCTCATAATCTGCACAGCTACTCCTCTCCTGAAGAGTGAAACGGCAGCTTGCACACAGAGATTGGTCAAAATGAAACTTCCCAGTTTTAAATTCTCCAGCTTTCAGTGTACACTCTGTGCTGTGACTATACTGATGCTAATGGTATGAGGTCAATTAACTTTGATCTGTAATGACAAGAGCACTAGCTCCCTAATTTAGTGGAAAAAATAAACTTTCAGCAACCTTGAATACGCCCTATGCACTGCTGTGTGCTTCCTGACAGACTTATAATTGAGCACACTCTAGTGGTCTCTAGCATGAGAAAAGAACTGTGCACACAAAAGTACAGTCAGACAGAACAAATGGGTTCATACATTGCAGTTAAATATGACACAATAGTTCAGCTGTGGACAACTTACCCATGGTCTTCCAGTGGTTTGAGAACACTCTGGCTTAATGACTGATGATGTTCAATATTTGAAATTTCTGCTTTCTGTAGTTTGCTTCTCAAAGAGATCATATCATGCTTTATAAACCAGGTTGGACAATTTCTGGAGAAAAAATGCGCCTCGCTAGATTAACCAGTTTGAGGACATAATTTGTCTCTAATGGCTTTCTTTAACAACAAGAAACCAAGAGAAAATTAAAGCTGATAGAGCTGTTCTAGTAATGTCAAAAGTTGGCATTCTTTATCAGTCTTTAACTTAAATGCAATTCTTGTCAGAATAATGATAAAGGCATCACAGAAATTTTGCTTTTCGTCTGACTGACATAAATCAATGATCCAAACCCTGAATCATTACATATGTATTTTTTTAAAAACTAGTATAAAACAAGCCAGCTTGTCTACGTTTTGTATTCATCTTTGACAGAGTCATGCCCTTTCTCTGAGCATTCACTCACAGTTGAAACTGCTCCGTCCTCCCAGTTATAACACTGACCCCATTTAGAGAGCACATCACAAATAGATGCACTGAAATCTGTAGCTTTTCCAGGGTGTGAGCTGACATAATGGGCGGCTTTGCTTTCCCCTGGGAGCTAGCACTCTCTTTATCACTAGGACAAATGACCTGTAGGAGAGGTATCCAAGGCTAGACACTATATTTCTTTAAAAATGCCAGATCAGATCATAACACATTACTGTGACTCACCGTGTTAATGACCAAGCACTTCGATTTCCAGGGGAAGCATGAAGACGCAGCAGGCTGAAGTCAAGCTCTGTGTATGTCAGAGTACACTTTCTAAGCACTATTCTTAAAACTTCACTTTCCCTTTCAGCACACGCTTCGAGATTCATTGTTAAAACAGACCAAACCGCTCACATTATCAATAAGCAAGGCTTACCCTACAGCAACTGTGATCTGTTAGAAAGAGTGAAAATGACATGTTTTTCACATAGGGAGAGGTGGTTTTCAGCTCTCAAAGGATCTCCTCTAGGGTTCTTAATTTCGGAGTTTTTCTTTTTTTCCCCCCATTCCTCAGAGTGAGCAAATGCCAGCAACTATATATCCTTCTTCAGAAGAACAAGGCTCCACCTGATTCCTCTATAATCCTGAGAGCTGAGAAGGATTACTGAGCCTAAAAAATAAAAACTATTTTTTTTTCAGGCTTGAGTGAATCAAAGGAAGAGAAATAGAACTATTCCATATTTTGGTGGAGGAAAAGAAAAAAACAACAAACCACCACAAAATACCTCAAAACAAAAAAAAAACCCACCAAAAACCAAACCCAAGCCCTGCTATAAGAACAATTAAAGGTGAATTGAGAAAGAGAAGTAGAGACAAAAATAAAGATTCAATGATAGAATATGGGACAGAGAGAAAAGAAGATGGGATTAAAACCAAAGGATTAAAACCAAGAAAAACAGGCGAGGAGTTTATTAATAAAAAATTACTAGAAGTAAAACTATTTACTTTCCCTTTGGTGCATCTGTTAAGATGAACAGGAGCCTAAGGAAAAAAAATGAAAGGAAAATGTTAAATGGCCATAGTGAGTAGAAAATCTTCCCAAAGAATAGAAGAAACCCAGGAAGTGAGAAAAAGGATACGTGTGCAGGGAAGCAAAAAAGATTAAGACATAACATAAGGACACAGGGTTTCCTTCACATTAGTTACTAGTTCAAGCACCTTGTAACCAAAGACAGACATATTATGGAAGCTAGACTAGCATTACCACCAGATACTCAGTTTATGCCAGGCCATGAAACACTTAACAGAGCATCAAAGTAAACAAATTCTGACTGCATCAAAATAATGTGTCAGAGACAGAGACCAAAGTAGAGCACTGTGGTGGGGGGCTACAGCAGGCCTGTGGATTCCCTGACTGAAGACATGAAGTTAGGACTCGGCCTCGAAGGTGTTAAGGTGTATCCTTGAGAAATGAGGCGCTGAAGGCATCTAAGTTGGAAAGCAGAAGGCATCCAAGTGGGAAAGTAGAAGGCATCTGAATGGGAAAGTAAAAGACATCTGGAGGAGCTAGTCAGATAAGGAGAGTAACTAGCAATAAAGAAAGAACTTGGCAAAGCAATGGACTTTAGTAATGAGATAAAGGGTCATCCAATAATGTGCCGTTGCTAATATTAACCAATGGCTAAAAAGACGTGTGTTCTAGAAAAAGTATATAAGTAGTGGTTTGTAGCAATAAAGTGACTTATCTATTTTAAATTTCTACTAAGCCACCAAAAATATGTGTGTGTGTGATTTTTGGCCGGCTCAACAGTGACAGAACACAGTATCTTAGGCCTCCACAAGAGAGATATTTTAGGTTAAAATTTGCAAAGAATCACAGAAACTGTATTCAGAAACTGTACCCAGAAACTGTACCCCCATGCTGTACAGGAGGGCTAGGAAAATGTTCATTACTGCTAGCTTTTCTGATACCACACACAAAGCCAACTTGTACTCTTAGGCTGCTTTTAGAAACTCATTAACTGAATTATTCCAAAAACCAGTGTTTGAACTGAAGTACCTATTGCAATGAAAAGCTGACAGAGAATAGACCATGCAAATTATCTGTCTCCTTCCTCTGCCAAAGATATTACTCTCCTGCACACTGTGCTTTTAGCTGCATTTATTGTCTAAACTAAATTAACTGAAATAATTTCTTTATCTTCCACTACTTGGAAGTACTTCCTATTGTTTTCACCATAAGACAACTTCTTAGTGGAGCCCCTTTGCTTTTCCATGAAAGTGGCATAAATAACAGTTGTTGGAGAAACACAATGAGTTTGGTAAAGCTGGTTATAGTTAGTTGATTTTATCTGTCTAAGTCTTAGGTTTTCCAGCACAGGAACTTAAACAACTACTTATTTTGCTTTAAAAGTTGTTGATGCTATTTTCCCCACACACATTGCATTATGTTGAAGGTAAAGCAAGACCAAGTTTTAAAAAGAAGTCTTTATCTGATGTAAACAGATTTTTAAAGAAATTGTCACAAAAGCATTTCAAATGATATGCACCACTACTAGATAACAAATTATCAGAGCCTTGTGGTTTAGTCCTGTGTTTGTTGCGGAGATAGAGTGGTGCTTGCTCTCTTCCTGTTGCCTTCATAAAACCAAGTGAAAATTCTTCTTGATCATATTTATACAGAACAAAAGGTTACCTTCCATTTTTAGAAAGTTGGATTACCCTTTCTATGAAGCTGTTAAAAAAAACACAATCACAGGAAGGTTTGGAGGCAGTAAATAAGAAAGAGAATCAAAGCTAAAGTGAATTTAATGTGAAAATAGAAACTATTTGGACTTCTGCTTTACCATTTATGTTTACTTGCAAATAAATGTTCCTTTCTTTTCTTAACATGTCCTTGGTGTTTGAAAGAGTACGTATATTAGAACTCAGCTGTATCTCTCACGGAAAGATGGTAGCTATTATACGTCATACATGTTAGAAGAGTCAGAAGTATCCATTCTATATATAGATGCACTCAGACATACACTTTTGGTGTGTGCTTGTAAATATATACACACATACAGGCTTCTTGGTCCCACAAACAACACATGGATATAAGTAAAAATAAGTTTCCATTTTCTACACAATACCAACCATGCATCTGGTTTTGAGCAACACAATTATTCTTCCCTAGAGTCCGTAGGAAATAGATTCAGTAACAGTGTCTGAAAGGTACAGAATATAGATCAGTCCTTGTTAAGTTTATATTTGATATGAGTGTCATGTTAGCGAGAACAGAAACTCTCCAGACAGTAGATTGCCACTATTAGCTTCTTCCCAAGCAACCCTGTGACACCTGTTTTTCAGGCATCCTGATGAATCAAAAGTACCTCCAAATACATTAAAGAGTGAGAGAAGAAGCAGGTCAGAGGAATCAAAAGATCTATAGGTTGGATCCTTCACCCATGAGAAAGGAAAACCACGCACACCTATATTTACTCTCAACCTTAGTAAATTACCAGGATTTATTTGGTCTTCTTTGCAGGGCTTTGTTTCATTCTAAATTGCTGCAGCTCTGGTGCTTTCCTTGATACCTCTGTATGAAGGCTGTTACCACTTACCATCTCACAGGGATATGTTACATTTGATTGAGCATTGCTTCTGTCATTTACATTGACAGAATTATTACATCAGTAATAATATTTTGCAAGAATTTTATAGCTTATTACATTTTTTAGAAAGAAAAGTTAATGCTTCGGAAGCATTCATGTTGATAGCATTCTCCAGAAATATATAAACTAGCTAAATAACAAAATACAATAATGAAACCAGGACTTTTTTCCAAGCAAAAAAAATCATTTGCTAAGCTTATTATATAGATATTTTAAACATCCATGTTAATCACGCTAGTCTTTTTTAAAAAGCCTGCCTTGACTTTGTGGAAGGGATATTTATGCAGGGTAGCTGTGACAAAAAACAGCTGGAACTTTCAATCCTGTGCATAATTTTCTTATGCAAACTGAGTATAAATGTTCATTTTTCTACTGGCTCTCTAAACACTTGATAGTGTGCAAAACTTCATGCTAGCAATATGATTATGTAAAGCCGCATATACATGCACACATTGCCCAGAGCGAATCCTGTCAGAAAATTAGACTTTTAAAGTCTCCTTTTCAGTGGTAACAGAGCATGCCCTGCTTTACAAAGGCTGAAGACCCATTATACTCACCTGTACCTACAAAAACCCCAGTTTCTCAGCTAATGAAACTATATATCATTTGTTCACTCTACAATACAATAGAAAAGTGATCTTTTGAATCAAACTTACACAACGCAGCAGAAAGAGGGTCTGAGTCAGGCTAAGTATCCACATGTACCTATGGAAATGCATGTTTCATAGCTGTGGACAAAGATAATAATAACATGCAAGGAACTGCTATTCCAGAAAATGGTGTAGCCTTTCATCCTTAATAACCAAATAAAAAATGGGAAGTCAGTACTTGAGAGCTACTCTAGCAAGCAGATCTCCAGGAAACAAGGTTCCCCACAGACTTCTCCTTGATCTTTAAGCTTAACGTGAAACATTTATATGCACGCAGCACCTGGCCAGAAGACGTGGGAAGGCACTTTTATCACACTGTCTGTAGCTCTTTCTTAAATAATAGATTTCACCTTTTTTCCCCCCCTTCTCCTGGAAATGTAATACATGCTCAATAATATTTCTGTACCTTCTTTTTTTTCTTAAACAGTTTAAGAATAACCAGACAATCTTGAAAACCTCAGCATCACACAATCTCGAAAACCATCAACAACCCTCAAACTGCCTGGTGCTGAACTGCATCCCAGTTTTTGAATGCAAAAATATGTAGTCAAAGCAAGTTAAGCATTATTTGGATGAAGAAATACTTCAGGAAAAAAAAATGTGTTAAGGTTAATTCAATGCTAATCTTCCATCCACATTTCTTTGGCATCCAGACACATGGGTAAATGAGGCACAGACAAACAAGATCCAACTGAAACTACACAAGTCAGCTGAATTATGCACAAGATTTTCCCAGAGGCATTCACAGGAGTGAAGAACAGCAGAATGGGAACCTTGAATCGTTGCTTCAGACTGTTGGCAGCTTCACAGTGGTTGACCCACTTGTGTCTTAAGCAGTAGTTAACTTATCAAATATACACTATGTATGCAAACCTGTACATGTTGCAGCTATATCTTCACATTTTTCAAATTATTCTTGTTCTATATACATCCTTAATGCAGCAAGCAACAGTTATACATTCAAACCTCCATGATAGCAGCATAAAGCAACCTCAATGTAGATGCTTCCAATGAAGCAAATAGCAAAACACACCTTGATTCAAATGACAAGCAGCTTAGTGCAATGCTTTGTATGAAAAATGAAAGGGAATTTTATTATGGTGGGTTGCTGGGTTGTTTTGGGATTGTTTTTTTTTTTTTTTTCAGTATTAATATTTTCTTTAAAAATAAGAAATCCCAAAATATGTTATCCATTAAGACCAGGAACTATGGAGTGCATGGGCTGAGAAACTAAAGCCATTTTTTTTCAAAACAACTCTTTACATCTTTCTCAAACAGAAAACTTAAGACTTTGCTTCAGCTTTACAAAACTGTCCTGCATTTTGTCTGAAAGCAAATGGGAGGGGGAGGGGGGGGGGTGCAGGAGAAAAAGTATGTCCGAACAAGATTACTCATAACTGCAAATTGGGGTATTTTTTCATTTAGGTTCCTGGCTGTGACTCTATTGCACTATGGTACAGAGATTTTCTCATGGTTTAAGTGTGAGGGAACACACGTTTTAAGAGAAACTGTGAAAGAAGTTTTTACCCTGGATAATTCTGTGGAGATGCAGAGTTGCAGAATTTGGAAACTAAATTTTAGACTTAAGCCACCTCTTGTATTTCATTTTTTGTCCCTTTTCAGGTTTCCCAGGGATTTGATGAATAAATGCTAAAAAGATCACAAGTACACAGGAGAGAAAACAGCTGCATAGCCTGCATGCAGCTCAGCAGTAACAAATGCAATTAGGCCCAGAAAAAGCAAATAAGAAAACACTGGGGAAAAAAAAATATCTTTGCTCTAAAGTGTGAATTAGACTTGTATCACCTAAGATTAGGATTTGAAAGTAGAAAAAGCAGCAGCTTTCTTCCTCTGCAACAGGAGCAGAACATGAAATACCTGAAAAACATTTTGGGTTACTACACCTATTATAAGAGCACTCATCTCCCCAGCTGATTTTTCTAGATTTGCATATGTGTAGAAGAATAACAAATATTCCTCTTTTCTGCCTTCCTTCATGTGAGGGTGTGTTGTTTCCAGTTAGCATTTTGGAACCCGAGGCACTGGAAATTCTCTGCACAAGCCAGCAGGAAATCAACACTCCCTTCTGTGCTCTCTCTGATGCCTCAAAAGCCTAAAAGAGCACTCACCGGTTTCTCTGCAATGCTCAGGAAAGAAACTTCAGAAAAATCAGGAAAAGGGAGGGCACTAGTTTTCAGTTTTCAGTTAGACAGTCTTGAATTTGGACAGGTTAAGCTATGGATATGAGTTTAGTGATAGTGAGCAAGCCATTGCGACTGTAAGAACTGGGGTGTTTGGTCATCCCTGCAAAGTGCTGCTGTGCTCCTTATAACTGCTATGTGAGGAAATGTGGATGCTTTGGAATAAGAGTCAGAAAAAGCCCAGCATAATAACCAGGAAAACCACTGTATTTTGTGGCAAACAAAGGGAAGTCAGCATGGCCGCAACCCAGAGAGCTATAGCTTAGCAACATTTGTCTGAGTCACAGATCTAAACCCGTTTAGTAAGACCCATTCCCAGTTTTCCTGAGCCAATATCGCAACCACTGAGCAGCTGAACAGAAAGCAGGCTTTGGTTTCCTCTCACATGTATTTCGCAGAGCCTGATCTAAGAACAGCAGAAGGCAGAGCATAGGAGCTGGGACAGGCTGAGAAATCCCAAATTTTTAACAGAATCCTTAAAGATGCACATTTCCAATACTGTGTAATTTGAGGCAGTTCATATAGCCCAAACCAGAGCTTTAGATATCTAGGTACTTCTAATGTAAATGAATGTAAGCTGACATAGAAACTGGGCAAGTCCAGCGTCCAGTAAGTGGGGGGTTTGTGAAGATATAAAATTTGGACACAGATAGTACAAAGGGCAGACACATAGGTAAGCCATATTTCCCTAGTGTGAAAATACACCTAAAACATCACTGTTGAAGTTAGCTTATTTGGCTTGCTAAATATGTTTATGAATCCATATTCTTTAGAGTGAAAATACTTCTTTTACTTGAGGTTATTTCCTGCCCTCATGAAGTATACAGAGAAGAAATTGCAAAGTTCTGCTCCAGCACTTTCAAAGTAATTCCAAAGGCTGAGATTTGGTACGTCATTTTCAGGTGGAGACAAGAAGAACTGATTCAAATATATTCAACTATTACTTTTTCAAGAGAAACTAAAGATGAGCTGGCAACAGTATCCAGCTTCTGCACCAGTCAGTCAGTCTGTTAACTACTAGAGACTGCAAAAGAAAGGCCAGGCTTTTTGCCAAACCAATGTTTTGGTACACAGTCTAATTCTTGGTACTAACTCATCTTTCTCTGTGACCCTGGGAAGCTGGCTATCAGCCTCAGTTATCCCGCTATAAGGTGACACTTCAGAGTACCTCCATGTTTCCTCACCATCTGCCAGGTCTATTTTCATTGTAAGCGTTGGGCAGCAAAAGTCTTCTAGTATTCATAGACTTAGGCCAGACAGGACTAGAACTCCTCATCTGACCTCCTGCATACCAGAGGCTATTGTTACGTGTATCTACAATACTCAGTGGGAAGCTGATCACAAAAGGTGTCTCCAGGTGCTCATTCAAAAGACAAGAAATAATAACTCAAACACAGCCATCACTGTACATCCAAAGTGATGGGCCTATTTAGAACTTTGAAGTAATTTCTGTTATTTTTTATAAAGGTAGCAAACTTTGTGTGTTTCTTTCTTTTTTCAAAAGTTGTTTTGGAAGATGACTATTTACAATGGAAGTTACTGAAAGCGTTCATGATCACCGGGGTATTTCAAAGACAAAATGCTCGAACACCCCAGTTCCTGTGTGCTAATGCACTTAGCACCAATGAAATTGTTCTTAAATTAAATGTGATACAGCTTTAAGAGAAAGTAAATTCTGGAAATAAATTAGACTGTCTAGGCATGATGCAAAAAAACAGATGCATATAAATCAGAGCTCCTTAAATTAACTTACCTCACTCACCAATGTCTAAATAATACAAGCTTTTTCAAGTAAAAAAAAAACATATTCTCATTATTGATATAAGTTGACAAACAATGAGTAATTCAAGTTTAACCAGATCACAACCCTTAACTTTCAGTCATTTTCAGGTAATGTCACCAGTGGCATTATTTGCTTTCTGGAGGTTTATAATTGACCATTCATATGCATTTGAATTGAAAAGCAAATTGAGCATCACTCAACTGTATTTAGGAGAGAGTAAAAATTTAGCTTAATGAGAATTAAACTTATTCCTCATTTCTGCTGGTATAAGAAAACTGTGCAACTACTCAGCATAGTAGTAGGATTTTCATATCTTGCAACTTGAGGGACTGGAAGAAAACAGTGCAAAAGAAAATACTGAAGCAAAAGATATGACTATATATATAGGTACTTGTTTATTCAGTTAATAATTGATTTAAATGCTGCCATCGTGTTAGCCCTCGGAAACACACAATCATATTGACAAAGGCAGTAATTCACATAATTTCTCTCAACTAAGTGTGTGTCTGTATGTGTTTTTCCTTAAGCTTTCCAATCCTTGATTAAGTAACTACAATCATCTCAGGGTCAAAATTCAATTTATCAGATCTAATATATATTGAGGGAGTAAAATGTAAGGGCTCACAGCATGTAAGAGTTCAAGCAATACAGTCTGATCATCCCCTCCAGACTTAAAGTCCATGATTCTGTGATACTTAGCACTGAAGTGAATGAGCTATGTGTTGTCTGCTTTGTCTCCTTACAATACAAGCAAGCTGATTTAATCGTAAAATTTGAGAGAGAATGTAAGACATTGACTGCATTCCTTTCTCATTCAACAGCTACATAGGTATCTTCTGAGAACTGCTTTCAGGAAAGAGTACACTTAAGAAAGAAAAGAGGTAAAGTTAATCAAATCTGAAGATAAAACCTACCTAACAAATAGGCAGGACAATAACTTGGCTTGCAATAACTTGAAAGGTTAAATTCACAAAAATACCCTATGTTCAAGGGCTCCAAGGCTTAGAATGGACCCTGTAGGGGTGAGGGAAGCTGGTACTGGAAGTGGAAGAAATGAAAATTGCAAGCAGGAATAAAAGCATTCTATGAAGATTCTGTCTGGGGTAAGAGCCTGACATCTGGAGTAATCAGGTAGTAACAGGAAACTTGTAGGTTTTGAAGTCATATCAGCTCATCTATAGAGTACTGGGCTTAGAAGACAGCAAACCAGGGAGAACTGAACCTAGAGTGTGCCAGGAAACTGGAGAAAGCAATGAGGTAGCTTTGACCAATAAAGAGAAACTAGATGAAGGATTCAAGGAAAAAGAATATTTGAGCAAAATACAGTTGGAGGGAGAAGAGTGACATGGAAGACTGAAGCAGGGTCATGAGTAGTCGTGAGACAAGGACTGAAAAGTTCAGTCACTTAGGAGCCAGCCAACCGGCCAAGAATTCCTTTCCAGTGACTTAGATCATATGGGAATATTTCTCAACTCCCAGCAAGAGGTTTTGGAATCCACAGGATGCACACCATTTCTCCCTTTCTACTGACAGTCAGTATAAAAGATAACTGTCTGCAACTGCTGTCAGTGACACATTGCAAGTAGCAGATTGTTGTCAGATGTATCCAAAGATTACCATCTTGCTGATGACCCCTGTGGGGAGGTGTTATGATTCAACAAAATATAGTTTGGTGGTTTCAGTTTGCTTTTCTAAAAATGTAGGGAATTACACAAAATATTCAAAAGAATATTTTGCTTGCAAGTGAAGAAATTTGTAAGACAAGCTGTATCAAAATTACAAATGGCTGCTTCTTCTTAATGTGCTCAGTCCTTACATTGCTCTACTGCGATCACAGCTACATAGCCAGGGCTGCTATTGTCTTTATAATTTTGCTGCATTTCTTTTTCTGTTGTTTTGTTGTTGCTGTTTGTTTTTTAAGCAACAGAGAAGATGGGTGGCAAATCAAGATTGCTGCAGGGAGAAAAAAAGAAGTGTATTCTTAGTGTCAAGGCAGTTGAATGCTGCCTGAAGAATTAGGGCCTACGCCTGCCTCCGTACATAACAAAAGGCAGTATTCCAAACAAAACCTTAACTAACACGATGTTCATTAATTCTCTCACTTCTTACATGTCCCATGTGGAACATCTGGCCAAGTTGGCTGAGTGCTTGCATTTTCAGCCAAAGTTTCATATATCAATGGTTTTCTGAATGCCTAATATGGCATAAAAAACCAGCACGCTTTGGAAAGCATTTTCAAGACATCTCACTGTGACCACCAACATTAACAGCAGTTTGGCAATTTTGAATGGTCTCACAACACTGCCCAGGTTGCCCAGTAACACTGCTTGGTTTTTATATAGATAAAATATTACAACAGTGTCCACAAAGAAATTATTAATTCAGTCATCATTACACAATATCTATCGTATCTATTTCAAGGAAGATAAAACCAAGCATTGAATGCTGATGATGTAAAGGCCATCTCAGCTGAAGATGAAAGAATGTGCTGACATGGCAAAAATAAGCAGTTTGGTGATTGTATGTATAAACACTGCATTTCTACTTCTGTAGAAAGGAGAAATCACAGGATACATAGGCAATATTAAATTTAACTCGTGCTTTATTTCACATCCTTAATTCTTTTTTGACAGATTTTTGAATGCAATACTCTATGAACTCATCTATGTAATTATCAAGAATATATAGGGAAGAGACAAACCCTTAAAAAGCTGAATCCAAGTGTCTCCAGTTTGGGAACCATAACCTAACCTGTTGCTCTAGAGCCAGTGGCAGCACAAAGTTCTGTCAAAGATTAGGGCTAAGCTAAGAAGAAATGCAAGATTAAGTTAATTAAATAATACTGACTAATTTTCTGGCATGGGAACCGCCATACGTCATTCTGGTAAGAACAGACTCAAGTTCATGATTTCCATTTGTGGTTGTCAAGTATAGCGAACTCAGTGGAGGTCATGGATTGTAGCAGGCTTATTCATAGGCAAGATCGCTCCCTGCAAGCCACTACAGTTCCAGTTAACTCTAATTGCAATAGCACTTCTGGGACTCGTGCCACTTGATGATACTCTCTTTGCAAGAGCACTGGGATATTCCCGTCAGATGCTCCACTAACGCGCGCGCTCGTGACCTTGGCTCCTCGTGTGTGCCTTTAAATACCCCTCTCCCTGAAAATTCAATATGAGAACGCTTACGTGTGCCTTGCAGCCAGGCGGCTGCTTGTTTGCCTGCATGAGGATGCGAGTGGCCGGGGGACGGGCGCTCAGGCTGAGCCCGCCTGCGGAACCTCTCGTTGGAGGTGGCGAAGAGCAACGGTGACATCTAGTGGGGACGGGAGTGTGTGACACGCCTGGAGGAAAGCGCCGCTCGCAGCCCTCACCCCCCGCCGGGAGAGGAGAAAGCAGTCGCTCCCAAGGGAAGCCTTGTTAAGAGTTTCTATTACTGTTCCGAGGATGCCATTAAAAGGTATTTTAGATAAGCGAGTGGTCCCGAGTACTTAAGGGGAGATGGGGACAAACGCGAAGTTGTTAGATTTCAAAGCATCCACTGTTTTGGCCATAGATGTCAATTTAAGATGACAAACTAAGTTTCCAGTCAGCATCATATGTACATTTGGTTTATTTGGTTTCTTTTTCCTCTATATCAGAAAAAAATAAGGGAAACCCCTGACACCATAACTCTTCTGTCAGATTAAAGATAAATAGTAATATTATAAAGCAATAAAAATAATGAATAATAAATAGTAATTAAGAACTGCTCACTGAAAAGGCTATGAAGAATTTTCTGGAGGCTAATATTTTTCCCTTTCCTATCTCAGAAAGCTGAATCATTCTTGCTGTTTCTGGAAAGCTTCAGTCAGCCTAATACTGACACTTGCAGGGGAAACATGCCATGGAAATGCCAAGGCCAAATGGTTAAAACCTGGCACATAATAATCAGTTGAAACCAGAGCTTTACAAGTGTGAGTGCTGAGCAAACATACAAGGCATATTGCTGTGCTCTAGCCCTCCAAAACTTACACAGGCTACACAAGGAGATCAAATTAAATATGCTCTATTTGGCAGCCCAGATGTTTTACTGCACCCATGCAAGACAACAAAAATTTTCTAAAAAGAAATAATGTTTCACTAAAATGTAGTCCTGCTTGAACTTTCTTTGAAAAATAGGAAACAGCATGTACATGCCAGAGACCTTTTGAGGATTTGTTCAGTGTGACACATCCATTAGTGCACGAGATCAAGCCCTGGGGAAGTGTGACACAGGAAGTTTCATCATCCAAACACAAAATTTTCTCTTATGAGCATGTGAACCCTGTGTTTATTTGTCATCCATACACCCAGCAAGGCTTCTCCTCCTTTTCGGGTTTTCACCAGATCAAAGTTTAGGAGGCTTATCCTGTCACAGGTTTTAGAAAGAGGCAAATAGAGCTGCGCGGCTGCGACGGTTTACACCCCCTGTATGCACATCCGTACTAGCCTTAGTTTGAATTTTTCCAAACCTATTACTCCCATATAGTTTACGAGAAGTGGATACACACCTTTTCCATCGGTATTTAAAGCTAAAACACTGGACTTCATGTTATAGTAGCTGAGACTCGAGCACTTCCTTGACTCAACCTTACAGGTGGAAACCTCCAGCAGGGTTGCAGCATGGAAAGCTGCATGTCAAGGGAGCAGTTTAAAGTACAGTGTCGAGATTCACCAGAAATTGTCTGACAAATAGCTAAGCCAAAAAACCTCTGAAATTTCCACAGTCACCCCCATCTGGCTTGCTCTAGCCTATCAGGTGACAGAGGAAGAAAGAAGAGATTCAGGAAACTGTATAACTGGGGGGAGAGGGAGAATCTGTTGCAAAACGTATTGCAAGGCCTATCCACAGGGCCAAAGCCTGGTCAGGCTTAGCATGTACATAACAGCAAATAACACTCTTCAATTCTTAAAATTGCCAAAACCTCTTGCACTTAAGGAGGACAAGACAAAGTATTTTCAAATACTTGTTGCATCCTCCTGGCTGAAGAGATTCTTATTTGACTCAACTAGCAGATTTCTTACATATAGAACATGGGGAGGCTTCTTATACACACACCAGAGTGATGCATATGTGGGGACAGAAGCAGTAAAAAGAACACAGCAACATGAAAAACAGAATCAATCATAATCGTGAAAACTTTCCTTTTCCTCCTAAAAACTAATAACAACAGTAAAGCACATGCTGGGTAGCAGCATTTTGTCCATGTGCCAGAGGAAAACAAATAAAGTAAAATTAATGAAAAAAATAATAATTTTTTAAATGTCTAAAGATTTACACAAGCCAAGTCCTTTGAGAGAAAGAACAGCTCTCTGAATAACCAAACACTGGGTTCTGGCACTGGATTTTAGAGTTGTTATTCCTCTCCTATAAGACTGCAGTAATCTTGAATGTCTACTTACCCTTCTGAGGTCCATGCAAGAATCTATTTATAATTGTGGGATGCCAGCGCCAGTGCATCATGACACATGTCCTCTGTTACTGGAAATGATCCTGGCTGATTTACTAGCAACAAATGAGTAGATGACATATCCTATGAGAACAAGAGCATAATTCTTAGAGAGGAAGTACAAAAAAGAAAAGGGAAGCCTTGAGATGCATTCAAAGGTACTCAAAACAAAATAAAAGGAAGGAAAAAGTCTCCCTTTTGAATGCACTTGTCCTCATATACAGATAAATAAGTGGAATAAAGAGCAAGTCAAAGTATCTGTCAATTCTGTCACATTAGCTCTTGGATGTTCCAACCAAGGTAACACAGGATTACTTTTTTAAAGGTGAAAAGCGTTAATAACCACAAAAATAACAGCCAAGGGAATCAGACCTGGCATGCACTTAAAAAAAGCCTTGCTCACAGACTGTCTATTGCCACGCAGCAACTCCACAAAACTACTAGGATAAAGCTCCTAAAACTGATTTTTGCTAGAAATTTGAGAGTTATTCTTCCCTGCAATCCATCAGAAGAGTATCTTCACAGAACCAGAAAATAAAGTCCTGCTGGAATATCAGCTGACACATTTTTGTATCTTCCACAGCTTTCTCTTTTCCATTCCCTTGAGTGTCGTATCAGTCAACACTTCACAACATCCATATTCCCTTATCAACAATCAGACACCAGTGTTCATGGCATCCCCTTGCCATTGGATAGGCAAGTTTGACACATGCCTTTTTTATTGTAGAGATTTGATAAACTGTGTTTCTTGGCTCTTGGTATTTCCAAGTTTGGGAACAGCTTTATCACCAGCTTTGAATTAAGGCTATAAAACGTTTATGAGCTGTGCAACACAGCAAATGAAATGGTGAAGTACAATGTCTGTTTAGTAGTAAAAACAATAGAGCTATCATGCTAAGGAGTAACCCACACCACTACTGATATGACTGGAGTGTTTGCCACACTTTGCGATAACAGGAGTCTATTAATGCACTTTAGTGTACAGAACAGACACTGTGCTAAGCACAGGCAACAGTGAGACAGGTGGGCAACAGTGAGACAAGTGACACTTTCAGAGTGTTTTTCATAGAGTTTAAGCAAGTCAAGGGAAAATAGCAGCATTCCCACAGTTCCTAATGCTTCTGGTGCATTCAAATGTCACCCAGTGGGAAAGTTACTTTGCACTCTTAGTGTCAGCAGGAAACTCTTGCTAGGGTTTCCAAAGAGCATCCCCATGTCACTGCAGTTACATGGACAAAAAAGGGTATTCCTTCACATATGGCATTCCCTCCTGACTCATCCGAGTGTAGCTCATCTATAGCATTCATCACTGTGTATTCAGAGGGAGGAAGCTGTTATTTGAGATAGTGAATTGCTTTTGCAGATGTCAGTATTTCATGATAAAGGAGGCTGTCTCTTGGACAGAGCAGAGTATTGCTATAAATATCAGCTTCTTACAGTTATTTCTGTTCTCAGTAGTGGGTGATATCTGAAGTGCCAAATTAAAGAGTAAATGAGATAACTACAACTATATTGTAAAATCAGTAAGTTAACAAGTCTCCTTGAGTTTTTTAGTCTAATGTAAAACCTTTCTATACACCAGATGATATTTAACTGGGTAGCTCCCACTGCATGAGTCAACAATATCCGGCAAGTGCTTTGCCTCAGTTTGAAGATGACATGTTCCAAGAGCCATTTTTCTAAGGAAAAGTTAAAGAACTTCAGGTTAAGTCAATGTAGACAACCCTAAAGAGAGTACTGATGGGTTTTGCAACCAAAGTATTTAGCTTATACAGCACCATCCTAAAGAAGACTCATTATTTTTCAGGCTAAGAAGGAAAACTTGCAGCTGATGTAGATCATTAAGTAATATATTTTATAACTGCAGATTAACTGCATCTATTTTGTCAGGGTTATTTGGTGTTTGTTTGAGTCCTGTTACCTTCTTGCAGTGTTGTGCAAGCTGTCAAATGTGCATCAATAATAAGAAATCTTTTGCCTGCAAAGTTTCCTTCCCCAGGTGAATTAAACACCCATCACTTTGGAATGGGCGCTGCTCCTCTGTTTCTATTATGGGTTTTGATAGGACTTGGATTTGACCTAGAAGGTGCAATTGTAGTAGAATCACAGAATCATAGAATAGTTAGGGTTGGAAAGGACCTCAAGATCATCTAGTTACAACCTCCCTGCCATGGGCAGGGACACCTCCCACTAAACCATATCACCCAAGGCTATGTCCCACCCGGCCTTGAACACCGCCAGGGATGGAGCATTCACAACTTCCCTGGGCAACCCATTCCAGTGCCTCACCACCCTTACAGTAAAGAATTCCTTCCTTATATCCAATCTAAACTTCACCTGTTTAAGTTTGAACCCATTACTCCCTGTCCTCTCACTACAGCCCCTAATGAAGAATCCATGTCCATCTAGTGAGAAGCTCAGTCAGAAAACATGCAGCTCTTTACTGATACTGGGGATTCCTCCTTCTCTCCTCAAGCCAGCAGAATGGAGTCTTGGCACTCTTGACTATGGTATATACACGTATCTCTAGACATATTCTCTTGATAATTCAGTTGTGGTCTGTCTTTTAACCTGTGCTTTCTGGCATTAACAGTAATTCACAGATACCTGTCCAGGTATCAGAGTCAGCACTTCTGTGTCAACAAGGCATTATTATTTATTTATAAATACTGACATGATGAGTCTTTACACTGATTTTGGGCCAGGTACTGCTTTCTAGGCACCTTCTTCTCCTGCAGAAAAGACAGTAATTTGCAGGCAACACACCAAAGAGTTATTGAACATTAAAGAATGACATCAGGAGAGCCCAGCACCACTTGCTGCTCCCAGATGCAGAGTCTAGCACAGGGAGGCAGTTTCCCTGTTTATCTATTAAGCACTTGTGTAATCTACATGGACATCATAGACACTTTATCAGCTCTGCACTCAGCTCACAAGATTAAACTACTCAGCTCTAGAAGATTCCCTGACTCACAACAGCTGTGGCTCCCCAGCACATTAGCTGGGAGCAGAAAAGCCTTTCTGAAGGCCCCCATCTTTGTTAGCTCTAGCTGCCACTTCCCAGCATCTGTAAATCCCATGACAACCCAGCAGTGCTCTGCAGCTGCTGTAGCTTTAGACAAATATATTTTTGGCACTCTACAGGGTGCCTCTTGAGGAACTCAAGCCAATTGTTCTTTGAGCTGCTAAAAAGCCTGAAACCTCCACCTACAGACCTTTCCATCTGCCTAGTGCGTACTGACAGATACGAGAACTGTTTAATCTCCATTTTCACAAAAATGCTTTACTTTCTTCCTAGTTCTATAATGCTTAAGTTGCTTTGCCATCACTTGTCTCATGATTTACCGCTTTCACATCATTCATTGAAGATTCAGTGAAATCTAGAAACACCTGACACTTAGTCAAGAAATGTATAGGATATGATGTTGAACTACATATAGGAACATTACACTTGTCCTAGAAAGCACTTCACACTTTCCTAAATCTATGATGTTCTAGAGGCTGACAATTCCCATTTTAGTACATAGTTAAAATAAGGTTCTTTGTGGAATACCCACAAAGTCCTGTCCCTTCAACTCATATTCTCCACCTACACCTCTTACTACCAGTCCAGCCCATGCTAGAGCAGGGCCAAATGAAGCAACCTTGAAGGGGATTATTATGAATGTTCTCATGGGACTTCATCTGCCCAGGTAAGAAACAATTAAGGACACCTTGATTTTCTGTCACCTGGTCTAATGAGACCCAACTTCCAGGGAATTATTATTTTATTTTTACTCAACTTCTGATTGCCCACAGGTTCACCACCATGACGAAGCAGACAGATTTTAAATACCACTATTACTGTTAAACAATATGATACTTTTCTGCTTCTCCAGAAAAAACACAGATAACCGTCACTGTCAACAGAATTTCTGAGTGGGTCACAGCAGCATATTTTTCCCCAAACTGACCCAAAGAACACCCTAAACATCTGTCCTCAACAGTTTTAAACTGTCCTCTTGCACTAGCTTGGCTTTCTTTCCATGTTATTCTTTTTTTAACTCAGAACAACTTTTTCCAGTTATCCAGAGGAATCTCGAGCAAAAACAGACAAGTCATGAGTTGATGTTCTTGATATTTTTGAGGTTAAGCAAGTATTTTTATTTTTATTTAGAGAAAGTCAACATAGTTTTTACAAATTGCAGTAGAGACTTCTGACTGAACTGAAACTTTGTCTCGCATTATGAAGCTGTATAGACAGGAAAAGGAGGGCACACAACTTATTTTTCTTTAAATTACAGAAATAGTTCAACTTCAGCCAGCTATGTTTTCCTTTGCAGGCAATAATACTTATTCCACATCACAGTTTATCCTAGGATTTACACCCTCATGTAAAAAGATCCCACATTTTCACAGATAGATGTAAGTTTGCAAGTTTTAAAATGTATGCACAGGAACAGGGTGCCAATGAACATGAACATTACCAAGAAAGGGCTTGTGTATGAAGAGGCAATGGTCAACAGTGGCTTAATGGATAAACACATAGCAGATGGAATCAAACTCACAGAAGGATTCCTTCTCCAGCTGGACTCACAAGCAATTGAAGTGAGGCAGGTTTAATGTTGTCTACTGCAAAAATTAATTTTTTACTTCACAGTTTCTTCTAGGATCTTGATACGGATTCGTTCTTCCAGCTGCCTAATTAGTTAGGGCTCCAGATAATATAATTCTGCCTAAACTTTGAAAGACTTGAATTGGGCTGTTGCTTCTGACTCCTCGTGGTCTAAGATCAGCTGAAATACAGGTGAGAGCCTGGAGTAAGAATTCCTGGAAATGAGAATATTAATTCCCTACAATGATCACAAGAACTTAAAGAGAACAAAAAGGGAGTCTAATTCAAAATATCACCTCCTTCAGTATTACTCCCATAATTCAGAGCAACTTCTTAGCAGCTACAGCAATTTGCTATTTACTTTAAAAATGCCCATTTTGAAGGCAAATTTATTTTTTTTTTTTAACTGATACTTAATCGCTCCCCAATAAATTCTCAGAGGGCAAGAAAAAATATGGCTCCATGAAAGTCAAGTGTCTTGTACAGATTTACTATACTCAAGGGTTTATTTGCTCTAGCATCAAACTATTTGCCAGTCAATGAAGACACTGGATTTCATAGCATGGATTACTCCAATATACTTTTGGTGCTTTGTTTTAGGAATATTGTTGTTATATGTAGCAATGGAGTACTTGGAATCATCCCATTTTCTTCATACTACCAAGGTGAACATAATGAAGGACAGAAATAATTAGTTTATCCTAATGGAATCTGGAAGACAGAACATAATTTCTAGTAAGTTCCAGGAACAGAGAGCTACATGAGCTAAAGGAATAGGGTGGCACAAGAACAGACACAAGTCATTTAAAAATAGAAGCAAAGATGGAAATTAAAAAAGTTTCTAAGAATGCAAACAACAATGAACTGAAACAAAAATCCCTAACCACTTTAAGGGAAAACCTGTGGGGATAATGGAAAATAAAGTGCCAATGTCAAATGAAGAATACATGCAAGCAAGGGAAGTCTAAGACAACTTTCTGTGGACATTTTTCAATTGTCTGAATGCAGCATGAAGGCAGGACAAACCAGCCAAGATCAAACGATGATTCAAAGATTGGTGTTAAAATGTAAGCTTGGGGATGGTTTCACAATTAGAAATAACTTACAGAAATGAAGAACTGTCTTTGGAGGATAATCTCTGACTGGATCCCTTAAAAAAACCACACAACTAAACCACCCTGTTGGGTCAAATCCAATACAACCAGAGAGAAAAAAACCAAAAAAAACCCCTACAGTCTAAATCAATCAGATAAATATAAGAGCCCTTGATTGCCCAGTCCTGTTGACGCAAAAACAGAAGAAAACATGACCACTCACCTCCCAACCTTTTTTTCCAAGCTGCAAGAGTGTGTCAAGTTACACTGGTGCTTCCTCCGTGAGCCATTTCCAGTTTATGGAAATCCTTCTTGAACTTTGGCTTCCACCAGGCTGTAACACAGTGTTCTAATAGTGGCTGAACTAACACCAAAACCGGTAATGTTTATCACCTAATTCTTACAAGAATTCCTACTGCTTAGGATACACATTTGCCCTAAGGTCTCTGGGAGCTTAAGCAAAGCTGATTAAAGAAGTCATGTGGTTTATGATGCATTAAGTTACTGCTTTATGCAGTAATCAAAAGGAGAAAAATCACACTCTTAAGTTCAACCAACGGTGTTAGCTCCTAAATGTCTTGCTTGTTGTATGAAATATCTTTTGTTTGCTTAGAGTAGGTCAGCCCCAATAATTTCCTGATCCATTTCCACCCATTTCCTTACTCATAAGCTCCTATTCTTTTGCTCTTAAGTTGCTTTTAAGTATTAAATAGCTGAGGAACAAGAATTAGTTCCTAGAGGGCCTATTAGAAAGACTCTTGACTGTTTAGTGCATCTCATTTACAGTGAAGTATAAGTCCATATAGCACATTGTTTATTCTTAACTATAATGTCTCATAAGTATCAGACATTGCAAAAGCAAAAGGTTGACAAAGGGCTAGATGCCACCAATTATATGTGGTCTTTCGCCTGCATTGATACGGCACCAGGACACTTTTGTAAGATACAAGCATGAATTATGTATTGCCTAGGGAAGAAGGTAAGAGACCCAGAACTGTCTCTGAGTACACACAACAGGGCTCTGTGAGGTTTTTCTGGATTGTGCTCCAAGTGCTCTGAGCTAGGGTGGGGTCCATACTTGGAGACAGCCCTTGTCCTGAGCTCTCTGTGCATTCACACCATACTGAGCTAAACTTCTCCTTCCTTGTGGAATCCAGCATGTCCAGAAGGAATTCTTGGTAGCCTTGAAAGAATCAGCACAAACATAGGCTAGTTTCTAACACTTGTTTGAGCTGTAGCAATGACAAATTCAAGCTTTCTCTGTAGAGGGCTTTACAGCTAGTCTGTACCACATTCACAGTTCTAGTAATAGTAGCATGAGACAGAATGGTTGAAGATAGGATGGGATACACATAAAGGTCCTTCCTTCTTCAGCCTGAGCATTTTTGTTACTGGCCTACTGTTGTCAACTCAGTATTGACAAGTACTGCAAGTGTTGTCACCTTCACTCAACCTGCAGTCTCCTTAGGGAAAGATACAAAGTTACATTTGATGTATTTGACTTCCTCTGAACTGAGGGCTGTTGATCTTCACTGTAGGGTTTTTTTTGTGCGATAGTTTATTAACTTCTTCTCATGGTTTCCTCTCATGGTTCCCAAACGTCAGAATGAACTTTGGAATGACACAATCCCTTCCAGCCTGTTGACACCATCTCATAGCTGTAAAACAGCTGCTAGCAGATGGCCTACTAGCCACTGGTTTTAAAAATCTTAGATGTATATTTTCCAGATCTGCATATTTAAAAATAACTTATTTGGTGTCTAACTACACAAAGCAATTAAAGATAATGGTAACAACAAAAGGGAGTGCTCACAGATCAGGCTGGCAAGCTTTAGGAGAGAGTTGAGTGATGCAATTTGTATTGGTTTTCCCTTGTGACTGAAAACTAGAGGCTGGGTTTACTGACTGCATGTGTGGTAGGGTCGGAAACAAGCAGGAATATGAAAGACCATGAAGAAGATGAGTTTGGGAAGACTGCCCATAGTGCACTGGCAACAGTCTTCTGGAAGAAAGACTTTTCTTTGCATTGAAGGCCCTTTAGAATGAGACTTGAAGATAACAGCAGCTTCCCCCTCAAATTATCTTTCTCCATAAAGAAGATATGGAGTTGTATTTTAAAAAAGTTATTGAGCTATTGGCTTTTTGATTGTTTTTTCTTCCTGAGAAGAAACCTGGCAGGCCATAGCTAGTTCTACTGACTTCAGCTGAACTAGCCACAAGGTTGGAATTAGGCATGTGCTTCAGTATCTTGCTTTATCTTATTGGTATCAGTAAAAAAACAGTTCACTATCCTGAAAAAATTAAGACTACATACTAAAAACTCATAAAAATTCAACTGGAGGTAGCTATTTTAGCTACAGCATGCTTTCATGCACATGACTTTACCTCGTAATGGGGCTTTGCCAAGAATTTCAGGGCCCAGCATTAGTTTGCATGATTTGAGTTCCCTTTACTACAAAGAAAAAAGATGTTCAGACTAATTTTTCTATTACGTAGTTCGCTCATTTTGTAAAATAAGTAGCTGCAATTGCTGAAGTTTCACAGATTTTACAATTCAATTCTATTTAACTAACACTGGTTATCCAAAGCTTATTTTTGCCCCCTTAGGCCACTTCAGTGGTCTGCTAGCATTTGATCCTAGGGCTAGGACCTGGAATTCATTTGCTGGCATACCTGGCTGCCAGCTGGCTGGCACACCTAACTGTTTGGATGGCAGGTGTCCTCTCGGATTGCTCTATTCTCTTACTGAATTTACTTGTTTGAAAGAGGACCATCATCCTTCCTGAACGACTGAAGATGAAAGTTAAAAGGAGATTGTAAAGCCCTGGAAACTTCTAAAAATACAGCCTGAAAAACGTTTCAATATTGAATATGCGTCTTAGCAAGGGCAAGATAAGAACCAGAAACAACAGACAGGCTGCTGTTGTGAAGAAAGATTGATTTGCTCACCGTGCCCATAAAAGAGCTAGTGGACTTACGGAGGCATACAAAAAAAGGTGCCTCTTTTTTAATATGATTAGCGAAGCTTTGGAACAGATTACCTAAAAAGCTGTAAAGCTTTGAACATCAGAAGTTTTCGAGAACAGAGAAGTGTCAGGAATGATGCAGGTACACCACAGCCTGCCTTGACTGATCTCATAACGTCTACTTGTAGTTTGTTTTTCAGTAAATGCTCCTTTTATTTTTGCTATATCTTTAGGTGAATTAAGAGTCTTGGGAAAATAAAATTGGCTGCCTGTCTGAACAAACATAATGAGGTTTGTATCAAAATTCGTAAAATCTGCCATTCAGTAACTTTTCAGCAAAGTGCTCAAGTATGTCCCTAGTGTTAGACACATTAGGCTTATGTCTCAGGAAGAATTCACTTAGGCATGTGTTTAATACAAAAGCAATATTTCATATTTTTGGGGGGGAGAGGGGGTAGCAGAAAAAGACCCCAAACTCAAAATCTTAGACATAAAATCCCTATAAATGATGCGCAGGATTTTTATGTCTTGCAGTCTCTGCTTTCACATTGGCCAAGGAAATGAAAGCTGTAGCAAGTAAAAGAAACCATAGCTTTTTATTCATTCCTCCTACACATGCATTAAAAAGAGGGGGTGTGTGGGAGGAAAAGAAACACTTTAACCCATTTACATTCCCTTTGCTCCATTTCCTCCATCCAAAAATCAAACAGAGCTCAAATGAAATATGAGAAGCTTTAGCCCAAAGGCAGAAAATCTCAAAAAGTGTCAGCAGTTGTTATGGGAATAAGTGAGTTTAAGAGGCCTTCCAGAGTGCATCAGTTACATTAGTGTCCACAATTTAATTACCTTACCTGCCCTGAACTTTAACTATGAACATATGTTAAATGACTACTGACCAAAACTTACCGATACATCATTGCAAACTGTCTTCTGAGAGTATATATCAGTAGTTTTAATTCATGCCACTTAAAGCAGAAAAGGTTGCACATACTAAATTTCAGTTTTGTCACTACTTCTGCATGAAGTTGAGATACTCCAATATTCCTTTGCGGACAAAATGTTTTACCTAACTGCAAACACTGTAAATGTGACTGATCCAGTGCATCTTCGACAACACATTTAATCTATGAACAGTTTTTATACACTTATTTTTCCTGGATAAGCTCTGCATCTGTTGGGATTGTAGGGAATAATTCTGACACCTAATAGCGATACAGAAAAACAAGTTAGAATGCAGTCCACAGAAAAGTGAAGATCTTGCAAAGAACTTTGATATTGAGATGGCAGTGCAACAATTTGTTATCAAACTAATGCACTTTGTCAAGTTCAGCTATTTGCTATAAAACTGAAGACTGCATTAAGCTTATTGTACAGTATAGATTAACTCTTTGTTCATTAGAGGTTTTTTAAATGCCAAAATAAATTACCTTTTCCTTTTTGCATTAATTTTTCCAGATTTATTTTGAAAGAAAAAGCCTAAGCAATAGTCTAGCCTAAAGGCAAAATAGGAATTTGTGTTGACCAGAAAATGGATGGTGAAACTCATCTGTGAAACTTTTGCTAATAACAAACATTTGTCCCATGACATGGATTGTAAATACAGCACATGACAAAATATGCATTACAGCAGCAGGATGCAGGGGTGTTTTGCTGAGTGAGTCTGAAGACCCAGTACTTCTGGTACCAAAATATGTAAATATTGCACCATCAGATACTCACTTCAGTAATATATTATCAGCATACTTTCCATGCCATGAATAAAAGTTTTGTAAGCGTCTTTATGTTCATTTAATTGATCTTGTCTGCGTTCTGACAGAACATCCCTTTTAACATGCCTGCCATTTTCCTCAGTGTACTCACTGTTTGAACCTGAACTGGTCAAATTATTTTTTGAAGTGCATGGCCATATAACAAAATACGTTAGACTGGTGCTGCAGAACAAATCTGACAGTTTTACTCCCAGATACATTAAATCTGCTGAGAAATCTTACATTTACAATAAAATTCAAAAGGATTCAGCATAGTAATCAAAACGTGGTAGAAGTAGGCACTTCTATTTCCAAAAGGAATATTCTCCTCCCTCTCCACCTTGTTAATTTTTATTTGCCCAGTGCTGCAACTTTGTATTTCTTGTGCAAGATGTAAAGGCATGCGTCCGTAATGTTCTAGCTTCATAAAAGATTGGGTTGAAGATAAGCCATCTCAAATATTATCCTGAAGCATGAATAAACCAGGAACTTTTTTCAAGTTCAGAAAGTTAACAAAACCCCATGCTTCTTGATTTTAATATGACACAAAGTCTTTATGTGAAAGACGCTGTGCTTCTAAATGAAGAGAGATTGTTAGAGATTTCCAGAGCACAGAGGACCAATCAATTTATAAATTGCCACACAAAGTAAACCCAGGCTAGCGATGCACTAAATGTGGCTATAACTTAAAGCTAGATATCTAAGTATGCTATATTAATTTTAGGTATCAAAGGAGCTGGCAACTCCTGTTCTTTTAAGAAGTCAGATTTCTTCCTGTTATTTTAGGAAAAATAGTGACCAGTTATGAACTTGCAGTTACTTATGCTACTACATACATGAGTCTGAAGTATCCCTGTAGCTTGTGAAACACATCAGCCATCTATTTCTTGGTATCTTGAAGTATACTATATAAATTCATTGCAAAAATGTCAAAACACTGATCTGATGACCAGATACTGAGCAGTCTTCATTGACCCTGGTTGCCCTCAAGTACTAAGTATTGCATGAACTTTTTTTCAGATTACAAATGAATCAGCTAACATACAAGTTCTGTTGCAGCTGTGATGGTCTGGAGACATTGCAGCAGGTAGAAGAGCAGTATTTTCACATTATATTGAAAATAATGCAGTTATGAACAAAATACACAAAGCTTTGGCCACTGAAGCCTTTCGTCCAATAGTTCCTGTACGAAGTGATATTGGGGTTTGCAATTTAGGATGTTATCTGTGCACAAAAGCCTTGACACAGCTTTTCTGGAAATTACACTAAGAAACTGGTGTTGACCATGACCTAGCTGCTCAGAGGGGGTAATGGCTCTTTTAGGGAAATAAATCCCAATTAACCAACCACCAACGACAAAAAAACCCTAAACAACCAAAGAAACCCACCACCACACACAAAACAGATACCACAACCCACACACAAAAAAAAACCCTCCAAAACGCATACACACAAAAATGGTTAGAAGACCACCAATCGCATTCTTTACTCTTCTCCACATGAAATTCATCAGTAGCACCAAATCACTGGACCATTTTTCAGAATGAAGTAGTTTTCTTGGAGCCGTGACATCTTCTAGGCTCCTAACTGGGAACTTGTGTTCTATGGTGATAAAAATCAGAAATATTGTTATAAGGAAAACCTTTTGCTTCAATGTTTCTGATGATTTATGTAGTCGAGTTTTAAGGAGTATTAATGTGCAGTCAGTGAATTCATCATTTTGCTCCTTTTTCCAACACAGTTTCAACAGAAATAACAAACACCCTATTCTACCTACTACTGACTGCCACCATGATTTCTGGAAATGTTTGAACTCAAACAATGTATTTATGGCTACTGTTCATCTTTGAGATGTGACATAGAACATTAAAGATCATCAGGACTGATAGCTGCTTCTTGAACTGTTTACTCAACATGGTTCAAAAGTTTTCTTCAGCTTTGGCTCAAAGGGATTTTAGTCTCAAGCCAGAAAGGCTGTGATCTTTGGGGGCCTACAAAGCATAAGTAGCCTTACGAAATCTAGGCAGCTTGCCAAAGGCTTTTAAAAAACTCAAAACAAACCACCACAACTGTTGAACTGTGCTAGAAGGTTAAACAATTCACACAGTTTCGATTCTCCCTACCCCCAATTTGCCTCGTATTT
The DNA here is from genome assembly GCA_025447955.1 of Psilopsiagon aurifrons. Classification (NCBI taxonomy): domain Eukaryota; kingdom Metazoa; phylum Chordata; class Aves; order Psittaciformes; family Psittacidae; genus Psilopsiagon; species Psilopsiagon aurifrons. The sequence goes on from JAOEHY010037089.1 coordinate 47,880, forward strand.
AATATTTTCTTGTCAAGAAATAAAGTAACATCGTAACGGGATGGATGGAACCATTTCAGCTATTACACAGCAGTGATGGTATTGCTGGAAATCAGAAACAAATGTTAACCTTAATCCTCCTCAGCTTTAAAGAAATAAGTATATTTAACATGCTGAAGTCTTTACATCACATGGTATCCATTTCTTTATGACTTAAAAAAAAAAATAAAAAATATCCAAACCCAGCTTTAGGCCTCTGAGAATTGGACTGCAGGAAGTGAACTGCTCATGCCAAGGGCACAACTTGAAAATCTGACTTGAGAGAAAGAATGTCTTGTTTCCAAAACCACTAGTGCACACATTGTACACTGCAAGCATGTTTTCACGCATGCATTTTAATTTACGCGTGCTTTGTGATAGAGAAGGTCCATCACTTAAGACACAATAGAAAGAAAAAAGACAACCTGTTGAAAATTAATGTCTGAAAGCCCTGAGCCATATCATGCCAATGATTTTTATGACTAAATACAGATGTTTCCTCTCTAAAGTGCTCTGGATGATATATACCTTCAGAGAACCCTCCAAATGGACACAGAGATTTTAAGTCCTATTCTGAACCACAAAAGTTTTGTAAATCAACTCAAGTGAGCAGATACGTTAAAAACAAAAAACACAATACAAAATACCCACAAATAAACAATAGACTAACTTAGAACATGTGTTTGTTCATTTTGACAGTGCTATTTTATTCCTGATTGCACTCTAGTGTGTTTGGGGGAAGGAGGAAGAAAATGAGAGGGTTTAGGTACCTCTGTTATGGAACTTTTGTCATGAGATATGAAGAATGGGCCCTGTTTGTTCAAAATATAGGATTCCTGAATTAAGCAAAAATTAATTCACGAAATCACTTCATAAAAGTTCAGCTAGTAAATTGCTAGATACACTTAGGTTGAAATTTTTAACATGCAAGTTATATCCTCATTAGTGAAAAAAGAAATATACCTATTCTTGCTTAGAGACATATGCACAGAAAGAGAACCTGACATGTCTCCCTTTGGAGCAAAGAACAAACCAAAATATATGATCAGTAACACTTCTTCCATTTTACACCTTCTCTTCACATTTAGAAGGGGTCACTTCTGTTTGCTCTTTCAGGACTAATTATTGCCTGCAGCAGAGCTGTATGCAGCTGCATTTGTGAGCATTCACTTTTCTGGTTTTAATGTAAGAATAAATAATAGCAGTAACATTATGCAGATTGCAACTGTCATCATCTCCAGGATAAACCAAGATGTGAATGTACTCTACTAACGTCTGCTACAGTCTAAAACGGAGACCCATGTTCTTGCCACGGTTTCAGTGGAACAGCAGTGGGTGGGTCCTCACATAAACAGGCCCACTGGCAATTTTAGGGAATGCCTGAAGGCAATCCCCCAGCCACAGAACGCCTCTCAACCTGGCCTTAACTGACGCCCCCCAATCTGGCAACCATGTTTTGTATGCTAGTGATGCTTTCTCTTCCTCAGTTTAATACCTTTTCACCTTCCTTGCTAGCAACACACAGAAAAAAAGTCCTCCTTTTCTGGGCTGAGAGCCCAGACACTACATACATATTTTTACCTCTTTGGGTAACCCTCTATGGTCCTATATGGTACGTTTTACAAATTGTTGCCAAATTTCAAGCCACATAGCTAAAAATTCCTCCAGACATGTTTTTATTTCTTCATTTCTTTATTTCTTTTTTTAATAGCATCTTTCTATAAATATTCAGTAAGTGAGAGCATGCTTTGGCATTTTTGCTCAAAGAGAGCATTTTCATTTATGTCAGCAGGAGGTTATAGGACTGCGCATGGAACATTTACTGTGAACTATTAGCTCCAAGTGGTGGTTGTTGGAGGCAAACATATTTCTACGAAGTTATTGAGGGGTCTCACTGGCTCTGGCTTCGATGCAGCTATATGACATTCCCTAGTTCACATTACCCCCTCGTACAGTAATATTTCTAACACCACATTTCTTTGCATCTATTCATGCTTTATCCCAGTTTGCAATGTTTCTGAAAGTGCTCATCCCTCATTGACTGCGTATAATATAGCAGAATATTGTTCTGCATTCCAGTTTCAACACTAATGTTTAATACAAAGTTGTCTATTAGTACCAACTCTCATGTGTAGCCTGTATGCAATCAATTATTCAAGCATGTGTCAAAAACTTATGTCTCTGTCAGACTAGTCTGCAGGCAGGATGCAAAACTCCATGAAACTTACTCAGATACTCTGGGGATGGGTTGTAGCTTGGACAGATTAAATAAGATTGTGAGTATTTTAAAGAGTATTTTGTATTACTGCAATATTTTCCCATGACTATTTGTACAAGGATGTTTCAGTTTAGTTTAATTGCTTAACATTGGCAAATATAACTAAAATACATTCTAAAATCATCACTTATCATGGAGTACCAGGTTGGAAGGGACCATAGGGTTCATCTGGTCTAAACTTTCTTTGCAAAAGCATAGTCTGGAAAAGATATCCCAGCACCCTGAATATTAAAAATGTTAAATGCTGGGGAATTCATCACTTTCCTTGGGAGATTTTTCTGGTTGATTAACCTCGTGACAAATTTTCCTCTTGCATCCAATTGGAATCTCTCCTGGACTAACCTGCACCCATTACCCTTTGTCTTTTCCACTTGACTACCTGTAAAAAGAAGTCTCCATCTTATTGGAAGCCACCCTTTAAATACTGGGACACCTATACTGTAATCCTCACTTTCCTACCTGTTGCATAATCTGGTCACATTTTACCATCTTGCTCCTGATGCAGCACTGCATATGATTACATATGTATATTGCCAGGAATAATATTTGTAAATAATTTGCAGCTCAGACTGAAAGAGGTTTGAAGCAAATATATTGTTTATACCAATAGAAATCCTTATGGTAGTTATATAATGAAATACAATAAGTACGATAAAAATGTACAATAAAAACTGTGCTGCTCCCTCACTCTATCCCTGACATTATTTATATAAATATATTCCACTTTAAGAAATCAGTAGGGCAGCTTGATTTTCTCAGTTTCTTGAGGCTTACTTCCTCAGCTTTATCACAGAGAAAATGCTTATAATTGTGGCATTCCAAAAATCAGTGCTATGATGGAGAGAATCAGAGCAAGCAAATACATACAGCAATTGCATTAAAATATTCCCATTTAACATTATATTGGAGAGGTGGGAAAAGGAAGTCAGGCATTTGTGTAGGAGACTGAGCTATAAGCCATCTCAAGGTGATTTGAATTTCTCAGTGCAAATGTAAAAATGCAAAAAGCTGAGCATTTATGCTAATGAAAACTACTTAATTGACAGCTATTAGACATGAAAGCCTAACTGCTTTATAGTCAGTTAATACCATTGGATAAGCTAATAAATTCATAACACACACAAGCAATTTACCTGAATTGTTTGTGCTGTATACTTAGCACCAAACTCAACCTTTTTGTACTCTGGACATTCCCAGCAGGGTGGCAATCATTGCACAGGCATAAACATTGAGAACATAAATTACTTTCACTAAGAGTTTTTCACTATGAGAGTTTGCCAGGAGCAGACAACTTCTGTTCTGAGCCACATAGCATGATCCCAGTGATACCCAACAAAATAAGCTCGGTGTATGCAGCAGAGAACTTAGCAGATACAGTGGATAAAGTCTTTAAGTATTGTTGCTATACTAGGACCATAGTTGCAATAGATCAAGCTGGGACACAGAACTTCGGTGAATGCTTGACACCAAACTCCACTCCCCTGCTCAGGGCTGTTCTGCGCTCACTAGACACTGGCTTCTGACCTGAGAGCTCCCCGAATGCAAGTGCTCTGCGTATGTGCCCTGGCAGAGATAAGGCAGAATGGCACTTCAGTTCCCAAAAGTACTGTACCACTCATTTTGTGCAGAATACGTCTAAAATATACATCAACACAATCACATTATTCTTATGAAGGGCCAGATCATCACTTGGAGAGTAAACAAGCAGTGGGAAAATTTGCCCCCAATATTTGGAGATGCAAAGCCAGTGTTGCCTTTAGTGATGTCCAACGGAGTTCCAGCCCAGTTTCTAGAAATTTAATCTGATGATGAGTCACAGTACAGAAGACAGGGACACCCATAATCTTGTGGAGTTTTTGGCATTGATGTTAGGAGCCATTGCACTGAAATATCTGTTCTGGTGGCCTTACCCTTACAAGCAAGAAGAATCCTCAGTTCTGTTCTCTCTGTTAGTTCTATATTCAGTCCAGTTTGTAGCCGATCTTACCTCCCATCCTGTCTGCTATCAAACATTTGAATCTACTTTGACAAGTGAAAGACTGCTCTTGAAAAGAAACCTAACCAGTAAAATTAGTAGAATTAGTAAGATAATAAGGCGTCATCCTCCCTCTTGACTTTAAAAAAGGATGAGACTAAAGAGATTAGACTGAAATCTTGATTTTGCCACACAGATAGAGATAAATCCACGTTCCATCCAGGCTGTCCAATCATACTGAATCTACTAGGACACCTGCCTTAGCCAGAAAGCCCACAGGGAAATACCCCTATATTAACTATAAATGTTCCTCATAGTACTCCCCTGATTTCAACATAACGGCAAAAAGAAAGGCAGCATAAATCAAGGCTTCCCAGATAGAGACAACCACTAATACCATACTTGCACTGAGATATTTATCTGAAGACTTGTAAGAGGAATAAGCACTACACATCAAGTGTTTAAACAAAACAAAAAATCCCAAGCAAGCCTATTCCATATCAATTTGCAACATATCCTACTGGACATAATGCATAACATATGCTACCTCAGCACGTCTATAACTCAGTTCACACATCTTGGTTTCACTGTAAAGGAAATGTTTGAGACTAGGATTCATTTCTCTTTTTGGCTTGTTTTTTCTCTTGCTACGTAGGCATTCACAATTTTTCTCTTTCACAAGAGGAACAGGAATTGATTATGACCCTATTGGCTTGTTTTCTCTCTTTCTGTATATCTGTACTGGATGAAGCTGTGAATACAAACTGTATGCAAGGGGGCATCTTTTTAAAGTGGGTATAAAGTGTTGTTAGTAAAACATTTTTAAAAGCCACTTTGACTTATCCCATGTGAATATCCTTCCTACAGGCAGTCTAGGCTAAGACAACACAAGGTAAAAATCCTTTAAGACCCAGGTCCAAGTTATGCTGCAACACCTGACAGAGGCTTATCACCAGTGTTCACAAAATTCTACATTTGCTTAAGAAGCATGCTCATGTCTTCTCTCATGGTACTTTTACTGGAGCCAATACTAGAGCAATGCTTATGTTTTTCTTTAAACCCCATCTCATAGCTTCCATTAGGGATACAACTAACTGGAGCCATTGCATGGTGAGGAACAAGCTGTGGTGTATCAGCCTGAGACAGCAAGATGCCGTGTATCACAGTATTTTTCTTATTTTGACATTATTCTGTATTCCGACAAACATATTTGTCTTGGACATCTGCTATTTCTCATTCCTTGCTAATCCTAAGGGCAGAGACATACTTCTATGTGTCTAATACACATTGTCTCTAAGCCTTATCACAATATAAACAACCACTGAGTGCAGCAAACACTGCTGGAAGAAAGAAGTGTTCATATAACTCATAGCTATGAGTGTTAATGTATCGCTTCCATCTAATTGGGCCTCTGGTAACACTTTTTAACTAAGAAGAGGAAATGAGCCTTTGGAGTGTAAGGATCTCACTGGTCCTTTAAACCTCTTTGTTTTACTTCTGGGGTAAATAACCTGCAATCCTTTTACTAGAAATGCTAATATCGTCTTGAGGGATATCATAAATGCTGCTGACCTATCCATCATTAAAAGAAAACTGTAATAAATAACCATGTTTTTCTGAGAATGGCTCCCCCCACACTACTATACAAACATAGACAGTTAAAGATGGCTACGAGAAGCCTCAAAGTTTAAAACCTGTGCTAAAAAAGCAACTACTAAAATCTGTGGTTTGGGGAGCCCAAATTGTACTTTTGATTTTTCTGGATTGCCTGTGGTACAGTTAGAGATCTCAGTGACCATTGTAACCTGATAACCTACTTGTGCATTAGGTACACGTGCAAATTCAGGATAATACTACATACACAGTTGCATAAACTCAAACTTTTCGAACTCTGCCCCATAACCTGCCTTATTGTAGCAAGTAGAACGGTAAAAATGGTAGCAGTGCTTTTGTGCAGTAGAGCACTAGTAATTCTCATTGGTTACTTAATAAGTTTGGGCCACAATCTTATTAGAAATTCTGTCTGGGAAAACTGCAGTTCTATGATAATGGTTTTCGCCACTGTTGACTTTTTCAGCTGAGGAGTGAATTCCCATTAGTATTGTTAAGACTTAAAAAACTTTCCTTTTAAGCAACTGACTATAAATCAATTGACCTTCCATAGCTGGCAGTCAAATGGCAGTCAAAATGAGTTAAGAGCCAGCGAAAATAAATACTTGAAGATTATACTTCAGCTAGGAGTCAATAGAACTCTCTTTAATATTAGTCATTAAAATGCAAGGAGGAATAACCACACTCCTCATATATTGCCCCAACCTAAAGGGGTGCTCTCACTGCTGATCTCCCCTTAGAGATAGCAGTGCTTAAATCTGAGTCACCAACTGACTTCCCTGTTTCATTTCTTGTTTAGAAGAAGTTTTAAAATTATAAATAAGGTGCTTACGGGAATCAAGTTTTAAGCAATTTTCAGATCTACTTGCACTGGTTAATAACTCCGGTTTGTGCTATGCATAGCCTATTAAAACAAACACAACGGAAAGCTTAGGTGTCCACCTTTAGGAATATTTCTTCTAAGCACAGAGCCAAAACCAACTGCACTAATTTTGTGATGCCAAAGAAGCTCATAGAAGTCTACTGCTGGCATAAAGTGAAGAGTATACCAAGATCTTTCCTGGTATTGGCACATAGATGGAATGGCAAAAAGAACCCTCTTGTTCTCCAAACACACAATTTTGTACAACAAACGCCACAAGCTACTTCTTCATGCCCTGAGAAAGGAGGGGAAAAAACCAAAACCCAACTACCCTCCCCCTGCAATACACATGTGTAACTTGGGTTGACATCGGACAACACATACCTACAAACCAGTCTGTTAGATTAGAAGTTGCCTCCTTAATCTCGTACACATGGTCCCCATTACAGCATTTAACAACAAGAAAACACCTTGTTTATGTTCAGAATCAAATCCACAGCCCCCACACCAACCATGTAACAACTTACTTATCTTTTGAATTTGAGCTGTTCTCCCTCCTCATGCCAGAGAGGACCAACACCAGTTTTCAGGGTAATGAAAACAACTTTAAAATTAATCAGTCATGCACAGGACATTCAGGACTTAATTGTATGGTTTTCTTTAGACATGCTTCCCTCCCCACCCCAAGTGTTATTCACACATCTTAGATTAAGATACAGACTTAGATTTTTCTTCCTGATATGCAACAATGAAACTGGTATGTTCAAACATGGATTTATAAGTTCTAGGCTACAAACTCCATATAGTTACAGGGCATGAAGACAAACTGCTCTGGAAGCAGAGTGGCAGTGGCACTAAAATAATAGTAAGGACTGCTATATTTGTAAAGAAACAGAGCTCAATCAGAATTTTTCTTTATATAACATGTTAAGTCCTCTTGGTCTTTCACTGTGAACATCAGCAAGAGCCTGGCCCTGCCTTCTCTATGACTTTCCATTAAGTAGTTGAAGACACCAGTGGAAGAGCCTTCCTTGGCCCTACCTTCTAGAACACATAAAAGTGTTTCTTCTGAAAGTGTTTTAAAAAAAAATGTATTCAAAGATAGAAACATCAGTGCAAAATAATAATAGATAATAGAATTATCTCTCTTTTCTCCAGCTGATGAGAAAGATGGTGATTTTGACTGGTTACCATGTAACCACAATAACAGCACATGTGGAGGTATGCGAGAACCAGTAGATGTTACACAGTGCAGTGCATTTGTTGTCAGAGAAAGATGGTATCAATCGGATGTAGTAACTGCACAGAATAATTTATTGAAAGCATTATCTTAGTATAATCTGAGTATCACACTCTACCATGATAGAGCTTTGATGTTCATGTCTATCCAGTTCGGATAAAAGATGATGCTACCTTATCCCCCCACCCAAGAATATTGCATTTTACTTTAAAGCCTTTAAAGAGAAGTATTTAAAAACAGTTCATCTGGCTCTCAGAAGTATTTCGCTGGAGGAAAAAGAATGTTAGTGAGTCACATGCACTCATAAATAAGAGACAGCAGCTGTAACATGGTTTACTAGAGGCACAACCCAGTAAGGATACTTCAAGCCCAGTGCCTAACTTGCAGAAAGGGAGCATCCTTATGGAGCAGAAAGATTTAGCTCACATGTTTGAGATAGGAGAATACTTCAAAGGTTTCATTAAGACTTCAGGATTTGCATTCTCTAGTTTCTAAGTTCAAAGTAAGCTTCAGTGAACTTACAGCAACATTTTGGGGTGGCTTTGTTGGTTTGGTTTTTTTTTTTTTTTTTTAAGAGATTTTTCAGTGGAAATAATTCTTTGCCAGTGGATACTTGTATGCAATTTATAGTTTGGGTTCTTTAAAGTACATTGCATGAAAGCACTTAGTCTGGCTTCTTCCTCTTTACCAGTAAGCAGTCCTGTTACCTCTCACCTCAGTACTTCAGTACTTTAAAGTGTTTAAGCTCAGTAGAAGTCTATTTAAGGAACAGCAACTGGAACTCATATCTTATGCTGTCTGGATCAAAAATATGATTATCAAATTCAGTCTGGACCTGTGCAGGTATAGGAAGTTGGGGCTGTCCAAGAAAAACAACTCTAAGCAGACTGGAAGGCAAACTATGTTTCGGGTTCTGCCTTTCAGTTCAGTATTCATAAAGCTGTAGTTTTGGAGTCCCTGCAGAAAAATCTGCCATGCTTGCTCATTTTCAGAGTCTACTACAGCTTGAGAAATGGGAAATAAAAAAAAAAACAAACAAACAAACAACCATCTGTTTTGCAATCAGGAGGAATCAATAGATTTCTTCACAAGATAGATTAAAACACTGAACCAGGACAAGAAGTCTGTTGGCTTCTTGAGGTCACATAGTGAGCATTAGGGACACTGAACAGCAAGTGGCATCTTTTTACAGTAAAGTTAGTAAGCTAGTCAAACCACTTGCTTCCTAGTTAGAGAGTGCACCTTCCCCTCCTTCATCCAGCAAAGAGCATCAAGGCTTTATGGTGACCAGGCAGCTTGCCATGCAAGACACATTCCCACCCATTCACATGACTGATACTTGTCCATTTGCCTGGATGATAGCAGTCTATGAAGGTCATTGTTTTCACAACAAAACAGTTGGTTAGCAATAAAATGCACTAAACAACACATCACAGCTGGTATTCAGAGGAGCCTGAAGCTGTAGTCTGAGAGAATTGTGTAAATTTCAATCCTTCATAGATTTTCAGCTTTCTTCCCCTCTGTAAAGGGAAGCCCCTTTATGAATAGATTTTATTATATTCCAAATGTTTTACAATCATTAACATAGATCAGTGCACAGGAGCAGAGATGAAAATTCCCTCTCACCCTTTTAATTACAATTACTGGTTTAAGAAACACATCAACTTTAAAAGGCACACTTGCATTGCATTTCAAAGTACTCTAACCTCATTCATTTTTCACCCTGAAGCTTAATTTTATGCAATCATTTTCTGAGGTCTGCTGCAGTCATAAGTTGGTACAGAAAGCAAGTTCTTGAGCCATTCTTGCTACATCATACTTCAGTAGTCAATAATGCCATTAGCTTTCATCTACACCAGAGGGGAAAGAAATTATGTTCCTGCTCATCTCTTGTCTCATATGCTTTGTATTTTACTTCTTGCCTTCAGCACTCTCTCAAGATCATCTTTATGACACTTTCATAGCAAGGATTGACCAATTTATTTTGGAAAATCTCTGTACAACAGAAAATCCTCATTTCTATTACCTGTTCTGTGATTCTTCCTTCTCTGCCCCTCTGAGGACATTCATAATGTACATGTGACCTTTCAGGTCAGATGGCAGATGCGGTAGGTAGAGTTCAGTTTATCAATTTTTACCCATCTCTAGTACAGATGTGTTCATGTGAGCTCTAGCACAGGGTAAAGTCTCATTTCTCTCAATTGCTTAGAACTCAGTTAATCTCATTTCTACAGAAAGAACATTTTTCAATCCCTTTGCATCTGCTCAATGTGTGGCTATTCAAACATCTATTGTTGGTATAATGCCAGGACAGCCTAGAGGCAGGAAGACTACCTGGGAACCAGATGGAGCCAAGTATTTTTAAGTCATTCTTGCCTCTAAAGAAATGCATTTGAGACTGAGTTTTATGAGACATTGTCTGGCCAGCTGTCTCTCAAAACCACCAAATACCATTGCACAACTATTTGGGTGGCCATTTCATCAGCCAGTTTGGAGAGCTGACCTGGCTTGATAACAATATATAATATTTTCCCCTTTTCCACTCCCCCTTAAATCTTACTTTAAAATATGTTCTGTTCCCTCCCTGGTCCACAGCGCAGCCACACTGGTAGAACTGACAGGATTATAAAAAGAGAGGAAAAACAATCACTTTTAGTCACCTGTCAGTATTCCCATTAAGGAAATCAGTCTGACAATAGCTTTTTTTATTTCAGAACAGCATACCCAAACCCTTGCTTTTTTCTTTGATTGCTCAGCCTTACCACATAGCTTTTTAGTAAAAGAAGTTGTTACCTCTGCCTACAAATCTTCCCTCACTCAGGAAATGGAGGAGTGGGAAGAAGTTGTTGAGCAAACAGGACAGAATAAAGCCCTCAAGAGCACCACATTCAAACCTGAAGTCTCTCTAGAGATCTAATTTCAGTGAAAAGTAGTCCCTAAGCATTAGCTACAAGCTGTCCATTTTTAATTTTTATGGCATGAGAAGACACTTTACCTTACCAAAGGCCAACTAAAAAGTGTGCAAGTTACCCTTCACAGCCATCCTTTTTATTTTTTTCTAGCCACTCCTGGTTATACACATGCCTTTATCAGGTGCCTATGGATACTGCTCATATGTAGTGGCTTGGCTGCATGCCAGATCGTTTGGGCACAGATAAATATGTCATGGATTGGACTTGTGACATCTAAGCTTTTCTTTTGATATCTATAACATAAGAGATTCCCACCCAAGCTGATCACCTTGATTCTTTATGGAGACGACAGAAAGAACAAACACTGCTAACATGCAATCCAGCTCAGCCCAAAGTGGATATCCAGCCTATATTTAGTTTGTTCATACAGTTGATGCTTGTAGAACTTGCCCATCCAGAGGACCTGAGAGGTTGGACATGGGCAGACAATAACAAGAAACTAGGCTTTTATTCTTCATATTCAGAGTAAAAGTGGCAAAGACTGATCTTATATGACAGGACTTGACAGTGGTATTTGGTCAAGTTCCCCAAGCACCCAAATATTCATCTGTCCATCTCACGCCACTTATTGTTACGTCTCCTTTCCAATTTCTTTCTAATCACTTTGCTCCCTCTGAGACTACAGGAAAACCAGGTTGTGCTAAGCTGGGTACCAGAAGCTCTATTATTGGCTTTCCAAGAGCACAGAGTACACCACCATCTTTGAGATTCATTAAATACTAAAAATACATTTAAGCTTCTCTTTTCTTCAAAGAGCAACAAACTTCTTCCAGCTTAGTTTTAACTTAGATCCTCTTGCCAGGGCTAGAACAGCCTGAGGATGCCATACTGTACTGAGAGACCCAGAAACATTATGTCCCCTCTCTGACAAAGCTGTTCACATTGTGATACAGTAGACAGATAATCATCAAGAAAGAGAGATTTCCATTGTCCTTGTGTTCCCTTCCTTTACCCACTCTCTGCCTCTTCTGATCTTCTCCTCATGAGGATGCCTTGTCAACATCCTGGTTGCTAGGATAATCAATCCTGTCTCAGGACATTTAGACCATTTCCCCATATGTCAGATTTCTTTTCTAGCCATTTCCTTTCCAGCATGCCTTTAACAACTCATGGTTTTGCCTTTGGCCTGACACAGCCTCCTCTCTATTGCGTTTTTCTCCTTCTTCTCTGTCTATGTTTCCCTTTTTTCCATTTCAAGCCAGAGGGCAAATGAGCAGTGACCTCTGTAGCTGGCAGCAGGACTTCTGCAGCTAGTGAGGAGCCAGCCCCTGCATGAGAGGCGGCCAAGTCCCTTTCCCAGGAGAGGATATTCAGCTCCTCACAGCAGTTGCACTCTTCTGAGAAGCTGAACAGAGTAAAATTTAGATATTGATTAACCCTCTGTTTGTCTCTTTTCTTCTATGTCCTCATTCTGTGAAGCGTCGATTCTCTCAGGAGAATGAGGCAGCTACAATTAAAAGAGCTTTTCCCACATTTTTCTCCCTAAAGTACAAACTACATCTAGAAGAAACCCATAAAAAAATCATTTTACCAGGTTAAAAAATAATAAAAATAGTAACAAAAATTTAAGTGTCTGGGTTCCAGCAGACATATACAGAAGTACCACAGCAGTACAGCTAGTCAATTAATTTCTGGCAGACAATATTTATTGTGAGATATTTTGCTTTCAGTGGGTGAGTGTTCAAACATACAAATTTCTGCTTTTCAGCTAGGTTACCCATGCACTATTTATAAACCCAGAAAAAGCAGGAAGCACAAAAAAAAGAGAAAATATTTATCTCATGGGATAATTTTTCCTTGTCCTTAAGTTCAAAATTGAAGGAGGTCAGGTCTGACTTGCACACGTTTTGTTCAAACCTATGTGTGAAACCACTGTCAGAACCCTGCATTAACTCCACTGCTCTACAGAACTATGCAATAGAGCACTAGACCAAGTTACAGGGTGTACTCTGTAAATGACATTTGCATTTGAGCCAATCAGGCTGGGTGTTTGCTGGCCCTTGAAGGGCCCCAGCACATGCCCCGGGCAACAATGGCTACTGCCATTTATACTGTGTTACTCTGTGTCTTTAGAAAGTGCAAACTCAGCACTGAATGAGTTGAAAGGAAGATGTAAAACCAACTTCTTGTGTGTCCAAGACTCCAAATGCTAAATAATAAAAATGAAAATTAAAAAAGAAATCTTGCATGCATGCATTAGTTACACTTTTGGCTCAGCATTCAGACTCAGAATCACCCACAGGGCTCTGATTCTGTGATGATCTTAATTGCCTTTAAATCCCTTTTTGATTTAAATAGGAAATGGAGGCAATTATCTTTCAAGGCTCCTGGCTCTCCCCAGGTTCATTGTTGTTTTTAACATGCCGTCGGAGCTTCTCTTTTAAGGTTAATTTTGGCTTCACCAGATGAAAACAGGTCACAGTGACATGCAGCGCTAGAGCTGTCCAGCTTCACACAAACTAATTCTATGAGTTGTCTGCTTTATTCTAGCCCTGTTTTACTTCTTTCCCTGCAGAGTGTCATAGTATAACTGATTAGCACACGATAAATTCAGCAACTATCAGGCCAAGCAACTGGAAGGATTTTGCATGGCAGCCACTTTCTCAAAATTGATTTTAGTTGATAAACACAGGAATGCCAGCTCAGTCCCTGTAAAGGAGAGTGATGAATGGTACGTCTGAAGTGCCCGGTGTTGGCTTCCTGTCACAGGAATGCCACTTTCCCCTTTCTCCAGGACTAAGATAAGCCCAACTATGTTTAGTAGCTTTTGCCAGCAGACCGTATATCAGAACAACCAAAGCTGCTGTTTGACACATTGGGTGTCCTGTCAGCACAAAAATGCTTTAACCTTTAGTTGGTCTTGCACATACTGTGAACATTAGAACCATGCATAAATCTAGGTAACATACGGGAAAATGGTAAGGTGAGAGAGAGGTTAAAAATTACAATAAATTAAAGAATGAATTGGTTTGAGGGAGCCAAGACATACAGATCTTGCTGTAGTACTTTGGTAATGAGAAATTGAGTTCATGCTTTTACTGATGTTGCTATAAAGTCCTGTGGGTCTTATGGCTTCCAAGTTCTGGGAAAGAAACTTTAGCAGAGCAGAGAACCCTGGAAACCAAACATAAAAGATAAAACAGGACAGAGACACTAGTTTTCTCTCCATCAGAGCTGTCCTAGAGAAGTAATTTCTGCACTAATAGCCACAGAAACACAAAGGCATTTGAAACAAGAAGTACCCCAAGATATCCAATGAAATATGTTTTCTTTAAGGCTGAAGGCAGCAATACAAAAGCATAACTGGGATATGATCTGAAAGTCCATGGTGATTTACACTCAGAAACATTCATTCATACTTCTAGACTGTCAGCTGTTGACACTACCCAAGTCATTACCTTGAATGAAAAAATAATATATCTCAACAATAGAAACTACAATGAAATCTAAAAAATAGCTGTAGTTCTTTCTTCTGTTGGCAAAAAGCAAGTGCTACCATAAAATTTTAAATCCTATTTAGCCAGTGAGTTTTCAAAATTTAATATATTTGAATAAAATCCTAGACTTAGGTTAATTTTCAGAGTGCCTTCGGATATTCATAGAGCTTACATTATTTTCATTTTGAAAGAAATTCTATTTTACATTCATTAAGGTAAAATAATTTTTTAGTAAAAATTGAAAAAGCATGAGGTGACCTGAAACCTCTCCTGCCCAGATTCCATTGCAAAAATGCTGGAAAACTTTGCTCTCTGTCACAATTCAGGATTTAATGTAAAAATGCATTTTTATATTAGATTTAAAATACAGTAGTAGATTAAATAAAACAAAAACAAACAAACAAAAACCAAGCCAACAACAAAAAAAAAAAACAAACCCCAAACCTGAAAAAACTATATTTGCAATAAGTAGTTTTTAGTCATTGGAAAATAAAAGAGAAGGCAAAGAATTTGGGGATTTCTCTCAAGGGAGAAAACAAGCAACAATAAGGAAAGGAACAATAAAAACCTAGTTGTCCAATAAGATCATTGTTTCTGTGGTCAAAACCAAAACCAGAATAGAGATGGATTATGCTGATTGCCAGTGGTAAATTAGTTAAAACTTGTACTACTAAAAGCAAAATCCAGAATAATTTAACAGTGGTATCTAGTGCTGCTCAGGGAAATCAAAGACTTTAAACCAAATCCTGACTGGTAGAAAGCATACAAATGTAGAATTAAGATAGTTTCAAATATTCTTTATCCTCCACTAACTTTCAAGACATACACATGCAATGCTAGCAGAAAGGCTCACATCCAGGTGTTAATCAGAGATGCAGCAGAGAATTCATCAGTATTATGGGGAAAACATAATACTTCTTCCACTGAAATAACAGTTACTGAGAAGCAGTATGAGTTCAGGAGACAGACATTGAAGCAGTACAGAAAAATGCGATGTTGAATTTGGGTTGAAAATGAAACCACATATAGGGTTACCCACTATAGTCAAGTAACAAGAATCATTATGTTGGATTTTACAGACAAGAGAAAAAGAGCCTATGTCTAGGAATCAGCCACTGACCTGGAAGCCAGCACTTTGATGATGATGATGTTGTTTTTACACTTTCATGCAGCATTAAACACATAATTCATGAAGCTCAGGCTAGTTTCAGGTTAGAATGTCCAGACGAGAGCAGAGCAGTAATTGGCACATTGCAGAGGCAATGCAAGTAGCTCTGTCCCAAGCATTCCTTCTGCAAGAGGAGGAAAAGATCACCGATGAAAGCAAATTTAAAATTTTATGACAGCTAAGTTACACCACCCCAATCAGCAACACGTGATTTTGCCCAAGAAGACAGCAGAGGCTGAAAACA
This sequence comes from Psilopsiagon aurifrons, assembly GCA_025447955.1. Lineage (NCBI taxonomy): Eukaryota > Metazoa > Chordata > Aves > Psittaciformes > Psittacidae > Psilopsiagon > Psilopsiagon aurifrons. The sequence continues at coordinate 63,685 of JAOEHY010037089.1, forward strand.
GATGTTGTAAGGCCTTCAACACAATATTAATGAAAGCTCCAAGGATGTACAGCAGCTACTCCTAAATCTACAGTTTGCACGGAGAGCTTTGCATTGGAACAGTAATGCTGTGGTTCCAGCATTACTAGAACTCACAACAGAGAAAGGGATAGCCCAGAAAGACAAAGCTTACAGCAGCCATCAAGTGAAGTACCTCTTCAAACCATTACTACTTGAGTAAAATTACACTCTCTGGAGAGTAGTCCATGTGAAATAGCAATTTACAGGTTTGCCATTGACTTCATATGACTGTTCTGTGACATTTGTATGGATACAGAAAGGTACAAAGATTTTTTGAGGTGTCATCCACATATATTCAAGCTCATCTGTGGCTTTTAAAGCTGACTTGCAGAGAGGAGAGGCAGTACTGAGTTTAACCGTTACAAATACAGAATCATCCTAAGCATTCTCCAGGCTGCACGCTGGCAGGGGTAAGGTTTGTATTGTGCTTCTATGGAGCTACAAGGAAGACACTTCTGGAGCAAAGCCTCTGACAGTGGTAGAGACTATCTGGATAGGGAGAGGCAGACTTGAAAAACACTGTTATAAAGTCCATTTCTTACCAACTTTGATACTACTTGTCAAGTTCCCCCAAGCTCCACCAGTGTCTTTGCCTCCACATATATTTCTGCAGAGGTTTTGGAATAAATTCACAGCTCTGCATTCTGACCCTGTGGAACTTGCCAAGAGTGCTACAGCAAAGAAACCAATAAAGTCACTGTGTGACAAATTTTAAGAACTGGGTAAGAAGCTCTGCAGAGCTGAGTGTTTCCATCTGTTTCTTCTTCAACTGCAGCTTTTGGATTTTTGCCACTGAAACTGTAGAGGACCACAACTCAGACATTTGACTTCTGAACTATCTACCTTAAGATTACCATAGTTCCCTTCTCGATTTTGGTGCAGATGCTAAACGTCTCTCTTAAATCAACACCAGATACTTCAATCAAAAATTAATTTATTCCTTGGAAGTAGCATGCTTTCTCCTGAAAACAGTGTATTTATAATTTACTTTGTTTCTTTTTCTCCTTTCCTCTTACAGTGAATCTTTTTCTTTCATGCTCCCAAAAGAACAGGCTGAGTTTCCCCCAAGGGCTATTGATGGTATTAAAGTGGACTGTTCAGCAGCTGTGCCCTACTGCCTGCCCTATTGATTGGTTTCTCACATGGCTCTTAACAGGTTTATTGATATTTTAGATTCATTTTGTCCTGACTTTTGTCAAACTTCACATTTTTACAGTCAGGCCCCATTTTGCTTGAGGAACATCCAAGTTCTTACTAATGATTTAACCAGTGGCTTTATCTAACCAACTTCTTTGCCTTTCCTAGTGTTTCTTTGGGCTTTCTTAATTTTAGTTTGGTTTGGGGTTTTTTTGGTTCAAGCATTGAGGATCTGTGTATTTGTAAATTTCTCAATGCAAGTATCTTGGTAGCAAAGTATCTCCATGGTAGTTTTTGTTCTTTTTAGGGATCTCAGTTTACCATTCTTGCTTGACAATGTTTTGAAACTGTCTTTGTCAGACATTTTAGCATCCACGAGTTTTGAAATCCTTTGCTGGCATTAACCAACATAGCACTGCTGCTACAAACTAACATGAAGCATTACTTCAGGCAAAGATTAGTTGCTTTGCCTTTAAGAAGAAAGGCTAACAAATAAATGTGTTTAAGTCTGTACTGTTACTCATTTCAAAGTCTTACTAAAGAGCAGAAAATAAATCCAAAGAAAATAAGTCTGTAAGATTCCTGGAGCTATTGAAATTGTGCAGCTTCTGGAACCTCATGAAAAGACAATGTATTAAATGGGTTTACTGATAACTGACAAAGTTATGCCATAAAACGTTTCCAAGTTTCTCACATGTTGATTATTTAAAATTATACAAAATGTTGGAAAAGATTAAATGCTCATTTTCACTATTCACGTGGTGTTCAGTCTGGCTTGATTTGAAAGAATTAAGATACTGTTAAAGTTTTTTTTTCTTGATATATGTATAGACCTCATTTACAATTCTATTTTCAGTTCCTTTCATGACCTTTATCCAGGATGCTACTTTAGGTACTATATTGCTTTACATTTTTGTTGCAACCTTGCTCTTTAATTTTATGGGACTATTCATTTACAAATTTCTGATAGCAAGGTGGTTTGCAATAAAGTCAGCACGAATGTTACGTGTAAATTAAACAGAACCAGCTTTACAATTCTACTGTATTAAATGCCTGATAGTGGATATGTCACTATAAACTCATTCAATGAGCTGGGTAAACCACAACAGTGCACTATCAATGCTTAACCAAGACCATAAGAATAATTTTCTCAGGTTCCCAATACAATCTGCAATCAAATCTAATTTACAAAAGACAAATAACCACCTGCCTCACTGTGGGTTTTGATAGAAATTCTCCTGGAACTTCACAAAAGGGTTCATTGCAAAACGGAAGGCCTTACTTAACATCAGAAATCTCAGTATAAGTTCTGTAATTTTAAATAACAATAGAGCAAAATCCCCCCTGAAGTTCAGGGAAATTTTACCTCTGACTCAGTCATATTTTTGTCCTAGTATCTGCAACGTATCAGTGTATAAGAACCAAGATTTTTTTTATTTAAGACAATCTTGAGGAAACTAAAGGCCTGATAATTTGCACCAGAAAATCATTAAGCATATTTTTAAAAGTCCTACATTTAAACCAGTTGATAAATTAGAAAAGCACCAGCCTTTAGAATAACACACAGAGGTTTTTCACTTGAAAATAAGAGACTTACAAGCCTATGTTCCTATTCTCTAAGAGGGAATTAATGCTGAACTGCCTCTTACACTAGAGTAGGCCACAAAAACAAATCAGAAGTTGAGCAACACCAAGACCCTTCTGTGAGTTGGTTTTTTTTGGGGGGGGTTGTTTGGGGTTTTTTAAAGTGTTACAACTTTTACAAATATTATTTCTCCTTTCAAACTCCTTTTCAAATAAGTGTTTATGAGCATAACTATTGTTTTCACTATCATCTTCCATGTTTCTTAGCCAACTCTCCAGCTGCTTTTAACGTAAACAGATTCTCCAGCATAGGCACTGCTCAACATCTGGCACGATGAGCCTCTAACTGCAAGGGAAGCAGCTGGGCTATCTTTTAGCACAAATTAAAATACATTTGAAAAAGCAACATTTCTTCAGGTGTTCCCCAAACAGCAGAGGACAGTCACACAATTTCTTCAAGGAAAGGTGCACATTTCTAGAAAATAGGTCCATCTATAAGTTAAATTCATTTACCGAGAAGCTTCAAGTTTTAGCCGAGTTGGATCCAAGACTCTGTCTGTCTTTAGTTTACACAGCAGGATTAAAACAGGAGGATAAATGAGGGTTTCTTGGCTGGCTGAGGATTATAGAAATAACAGAAAGACCTCAGAAAAGCAGATAGCATCCTGCTTCATATTTGCAGCTCCAAAAACTGAAGTTTGGCAGTCACATACTCTGGTTAAAGCTTCCTTATTTGGGAAGAAGAAAAGCAGTAATACTAAAAAGGTTGAAAGAGAAGCAGCATTCTTGAAAGACTTAAATTCAGATAAGCTAAAGTAGGCATATACTAACTGGACCAGCACCAAACTGATGGTTTGGTAACCACTACTTCCATCAGAAGAGTCTGGACTCCCTAAAATATGTATCCTGTCAATTTTTGTTCGGCATCAGTATTTAATGTCTGGACAGAGATTGTTCAAGCTTCCTTCCCACTTGAAGCCTGCATACAAGCAGGGAATGTGAAAACCTCCTGCTCCCTTTGGTCAGCAGCATCTCAGGAGCTAGGAAGGAAGCAGTGCCAACTGCTGGTCAATAAGCAGCTTCATTTTCCTGGAAAGCTCTATGTTCTAAAAACGTACCACATGCGCAAACAATAAGGGCCAGTATTCAATCTGTGTCATGCTGGAAACTACCTGCCATTTAATAAAATCAGGTTCTTAGAGAAATAGGAGGATTAAAAAAGGCCTCTAAAATGTCAACTGGACAGCTTCTTTGCCATGAGGTAACATTGGTTATACTCGTGCCAACCAACCCTGACCAACAGTTGCTTAGCCTGTTCTTAAAGGCCTCCCATGACAGTCTACAGGGCTATCTACTCCAGTGATTCACCACCCTATTAGGTTTCCTAAAGTCTAACCCAAGTCTTTGCTGCAATTTCAACCCATTGGACTTACTATCCTCCTACTTCAATCAAATGCAGAGAAAAAGTCAGCCTCTGCCATTGCAGTAGCTTTTTAATAGACAATATCTCCACCGGTGATCCCAGTATTTTCTAGACTAAGCAATTTCAGCTCCTTTGACTTTTTTCTAAGCTCATGGTTTTTAGGCTTCTGACCACTTCTGTTGCCCTCATCCAGAGCCTCGCCAATGTCCTGACTTCTACTTGAGGTGCAAAGCCCCAAACCTGACACACTGTAATAGTCAAGATATTTCCATGCTTAGAAGAACAAGGATACTTCTGTCTTGCATGGTTTACTCTTGCTGTTATGGCCCAACATGAAAAGTCCGTTATTGCAACAACAGTTGTGGCAAAGTGATACAAGCACAAACCAGTCCTTTTCAGACAAAAGCAACAGCATATGAATTCAGATATAGACCTTTGTATACCAACATATAGGTGCTACATTCTCACGCTACCAGGAGACATCTGAAGTAAAAGAAATTCTCATTCACTTTACCAAACCAAGCCTTCCCATCAGTCACAAGCCATATCTACTAGCTAGAGCAAAAACTCCTCGGGGGGATCTGATCCAATCTAATCAAAGACTGTAGAAACTACATGATATTGCAGTGAAGACAAGGCTTTCTTGCATGTGGGCTCCAACATTTTCAGGCACAACTCATCTTTTGCATGATCATAGACTTATATATACAGATCTTTTGTTGGTCAGCTCATATTCTTACGTTTGAGACCTCTGCTTGAGTTCCAGGTAGATGTTCTAAAAAGTTTCATCAGACAATTAAAAAAAAACCCACACCAAGTATAACTTCTCTGGTAAGAGCATCTTAGACATTAAAACCGAAATTCAAATAGAAATTTAAGATAAAGATACTCCCGAAAACCTAGTCTGCAAACATTTTTGCAGCTGTCATGGGAGTTGTGGAATTTATGAAGCTTGGAGAAAAAGGTACCATATCGAGATTATATTCTGTTTCACTCAAGAGGATCTACACGGTTGCCAAGACCTCGCAGATTTCAGCTGCATTGCTAAATACTCCATCTTCACAAAATAACCTTTGGCTTCTTATCTGTACATTTGCTTGCTGCAGCCCGACTATCTCGTCTTCAGTGTCTTCAAGAAATACAGAGAAGCTGAAAAGCATCAGCAAAGCTCTGGAAAATCTCTGACTTTGGGAGACTGGGTAAGACAGGGTTCTCGCAGCAGTTTATTTATGTAAGTTTAGCTGCTGGAACCAACTTGAACACAAACAAAACATGATCAGGAGTGAAGGGAGGCCTAACTACTTTTTATATTCATACAGCATTCAAGAACAGATAGTACTTGAAGACTGATTTTTTATTTTTTTTCTACAGTAAAACATCTTCTGAGAAGACAAACAGGCTACAGAGTGCCACAGTCCTTTTGGTTAAACTGGATGTGCTAAAGTAGCCGGTGAAGAGAAAAACTAGTTAAATATGTCCCTAAATATGAGTTTACTTGACCCATGGTTTTGGTTCAGCAGAAACACCTCTAAGTATTATAGTAGAAAACTGCAGCAACAAAAGAGAAATTTGAAACAGATTTTCTGGAGTGTTTCTGATGCATCTAACCTTGCCTCCCATAAAACTAAGCATGCCTCTTCCACACAGAATAAAAAGCAAATGTATACAGATTTTAATATGTAACTTGAAGGAGAAAAGAAATATATAGTTCGCTAACTGTTTTCAGAAGCCGCAAATGATCCTAAATATCTTTACAAACAGATCTGACTGAATATCTTCATAAGGTCAAAGTTCAGTTGTGCACTCTTGAGATCGTGTGTCTTAAAACTTGAGATCAAAAAAGTATTTAGAATGGTAAAAACAGAAGACTAGAAAGAACTATAAAGATTGCTGCTCACGATAAATGATAGAGTACTGCGCCAGACACAAGAGTCCAGCAATTATTTATTTCTAAAAAGCCTGGAAGCAATTATTAAAGCTGAAAAGCTGTGGTTTTAATGAATGTCAAAAATTATTACACGTCATAAAAGGTCCAAATCTTTGATTTAAACATATTAATTAAAGCGATCATTTGATTAGAATTGCTTTAAGCAAAACCTAAGTAACAAAAGGTTGAGAGAAGCAAATGTAGAATCGGCAAATTAATAAAAAGAAAAAAAAAAGAAAAAAAAAAGAAAGTAAAAAGGGAAGAAGTTGCCTGTGAAGTCTTACTAGCAAACAAATGAAACAGTAGAGGTCTGGAGAAGCTCCCAGCCATGAGTTACGTCATTTACTGCAATATTTGACTAAATTCCCAATGGACTTTGAGTGCAGAATGTTCTTTGTATAATGCTAGCAAGCCAATGGTGAGCTCCAAATAAAAGGAAAGGATTCATAATTTACCAACCCTTCTGCAGCTTTCCTTTCATTGCAACAAAGGGCTGTTTCAATTAGAGCTGTGCAGATTCTCTGTGCTGAGTTTGGTTCAAAGTGGTTTTATGTAATGCCAGCATCTCCAGGGATTAGCTTCCCTGCAGGCCAAAGCTCTCCCAGAGCTCGGACTGCAATTTGTTTGGGTCAAGCTGTGCTTGCCATTTCTCCCCACAGCTCTCTTGAGAATACTAGTTCTCAGCTATGGGCCCGATCTGATCTTTTTCCAGTGAGTTAAACTCTGCAGCCTGTAGCTTACTGCCCTTCAGACTGGATCTTGTGGAGCCTGTAGTGGACCAGCAATGCACCTCTATGGCAGTTCTTTTCACACCTCTCCTGACAGGGACCTGTAGTTCCACTGCACGTGTGTAGTTCTATGGGCAACCACACCCTTCTGTCTTCTACCTTCTCCATTTCCCAGCCACATTAACACGAGAGACCCAAATGCAATTGTCACCTTCCAAGTGCTTCTTAACAGAAAAGTTAAAGGCATCCTAACAGGTTCTCTTACACACACAGACACACTGACTCAGATATATCCAGCCTGTTGAGCAAAGCATGCAGAATACACCAAACCTTTGTACAACTAATGCTATCTTGTACAGCACAGAGAAACCAGCTGACACAGAAATGAAATGGATCGGAGGGAGCATGCAGACTGGATGCAAATATGTGGAGATTTGAAAGCATAGCATTATGTTTTATTAGCAGTCATCTCATTCTTGAAATTAATTCAATATACTTGCATCAGCCTAGGAATTAAGACACGACACTGATACTGTATTGCATTTCCTAACACCTAGAAAGTATAAAATACTTTCCAAAATATTGGTTTAATTCCAAGTCTCATTTGCAATTAAGTACAATATTCTGTATCTGAGTGGCAAAACCGAAACAGGATCCAACCAAGACCTATACAGTCTGCATAGAGCTGAGTACTCAGAGAACAACAAGGTAGCAATTCTGCCCCTTACAGTTTACACACGATAAACATAGCTAAAGGAAATGCACAACACAGCAGGCTTTGTCAGGGAGCTCACAATATTAAGCGGGCAGTAACAATTCCTGTTCAATACTGTGAATAACACAGGCACATTTAGGCAGCATTTTCAAAAAAAGAAAAATAAAAAAAATCCCTACTTTACCATAAGTATGTCGGCCTGTAAATAAAACACAATGAAGTATCATGACATTCTTATAAGATTATGTCCAGCTCTGACAAATGAATCTAATAGACTGCAAGAGAAACATTATTTGTATTCTTGTATATAATAACTTTTCCACTAAAATTTCTTCACTATTATTGTTAACAAGTTGAAGTATTTAGCCAACTTTATGCCCAGCACCAAAGCTGAAAGTGATACAGTCAAAGGGACATTCAGTTGTGTACAACTACCAAGAATATTTTCTTTTTTCACTTGTTTTGGGATGATATAACAAACCCTATATTTAGGCTGAATCTTTCAGTCTTAAGAGTTTCCTCTGACCTTTGCCTGAGAAGGGCTGACATTATTTTCATTAAGCATTTGAAATTCTTTGCAAAGGATAAGTAGGAGGCATCATTTTTTGAGTGATGTGCCTAAACCAACGATCTCTCCTGCCACATGCATTCCGCAGAAAGATGCTGGTAACATCTAAAAAAAGATGGCCCTAACTATGGGAAAGAGCTGGACTCTCACCAGTGCTGGGGCAGCAGCTGCAGCACGCTGCACTCAGGAGAGCCAAGGAAACTGGATTTTCCCCCTCTTCTAAAATTCCTAGCAGCTCGAAGACAATCTCTAAAATTAATTTTCACTAAGAGGTTAAACCAAAACATGGGAAATTGTAGAGTTACAATTACCTGTATGTCCTTATACAAATAGGTTATGATACTGACCGGTTAGAGGACTAAACACAAATTTTCTCTTCCAGATGTCAGTCTATGCATCAAATTCTACTCTCTTTATGAAAGTGGCAAACTGACAAAGCAAAGGCACTTCTGAATTAGGAATTTCTGAACTTTTGAGGGATCAGTTTTCAAACTTAGTATTTAAAAAATAGTATTAAAAAAATATCCCACACTGCTGCTAAACTGCATTCTATAACACCATTTTAGTAATATCAGTGCTATTCCATTGGTGCTAAAGCCAGTGCTAAGGAAGGCATAACTATTTAATACAGAGGTAAAGACCTAGGTTGATATTTATACGACCCCATGACTGAGCTCATGCATCATTATCCAGGTTTGAAGACATTTTCCCCCAAACATAGGCCTTACTGCTTGAAAAAAGGATGGTGATGTCCACAGATTAGCAGCACAGGACATCTTTATTAACAGCATTTGCAAAATTCTGGTGGACATGTGGAAATCTTATTCAGGAATATTTTCCAGTACTTTTGTAGGTGTTCTTTAGATGTGGGGATACACTAGTTTATTCTTGCTTGTTTAGCTTTGGTTTTAGCAGGCAAGCTTGGACCTACGATGCTCTTCTGCATGTATCATCTGGAAGTGGGCTATAGCTAGGACCAAAGGGGAAACTGTTATGGAATTCTTGGAAAATTCCTCAGCCAATCTTTCTGTTCACTTTAGTCCTTCATTCCAACCAGAACTAGGAGATTAGAAACAAAACAGACCCATTGCAGAGCACGCACAAATACAGAGGGAACACATTATTGTTAAAAAATAAAGAGTTACAATGAGAAAGAAGAAACATGTTTGTGAACTAAAATTAAAATACAGGTACTTTAAGACATACACTAAATGGTAACTCAAAGAAAGTTATTCCAGAAAAATGCTGTATACAAACTATGAAATAAATATACTGAAACTTAAAGAAAAATAGTGATTGAAGCATCAAGAGAAATCATTTATGCCAGAATTTTGCAATGGAAAAATATTCTCAAGAAAACAGAGAACTGAACGGAAAGAAAAATGAAGAGTTTAAAAATGGTGCTTAAATATGCTGGATCCTGATGCTTTTCAGTTATATTCAGAATTGGGAGGGAATCATAAATCATACTCTCCCATACTAAAGACAACTGAAAATATCACATTCCCCCATCTCTGGAAGGTGATCAAGCCTTTCCCTTTAAAAGGAGTAAGGACATTTAGAAAGAGGCAGTTTCTTACACTAAAGTCCTAATTGAAAGAACATGGCATGACCTGAAGCAAAATGTTAATTAAAACCACTCTGCATTTCTTTTCCAAGCAAAGTCCTTTTGTCTGACTTTTATAGATTAATTTGACATACTCTCCTCCCTTGCCTGGAAAGTTCTGGGGGTTTTTGTTTATACTGTACAAAGCATAAAATTGTTTTCCTTAATTCTTTGTTCTTTCTAATTGCATGAAATGTAGCAACATTTCAAAACATATTTGTAAGATGATGGTCAGAGTTAACATATGAAAAACATATGGGAATGTCCGTTTGCACGAGTAAAACCCATACCCAGTATATATGAAAACAAGCACCACAGTGCTTATGATACTTTGCCCACAATGCACCTGTACTATTGATCCTACATGCATCCAATGGAAAATCAGATGCAGAAGCACTGCTTGCATAAATCTATTATCATCCAACAAAATTGCGTTTCCCTACTTGTAACACACAAGAAAGCTTTGTTTCACAAGGCTTTAGAGAAAACTCACTCAAAATTTAGTTTTCTAATATCGTTCTGTCTCTCTCTTAGGTCATACAGCCTCTTTTCTCTCCTTATCAATGGAAAATTGGAAGTCTGAAAGGATGCCACACACCAACCAGCAACGCCACTGAAAATGAAATTCATTCTAATCCTGTGTTCTAAACTCTCACATTCGAGCAGAAGACTGTCATTGTTCAGAGCATAGAACAGGCTCCCTTTACTTTCTGCCATCCAGAAAAAATCCCTGTATTTACTTTCAAGGGCACTTTAAAATAAGTCAGCAATAAAACAATCCAAAAATGCATAAATTGCAGAGATTTTCCCCATCTCCCCCCCCCGTTCCCAGATGACGACAAAATAGTGATAATTGAATGGCTCATTTTATACTCAGTAAAACTTCTGTGATTTTCTTTCTAATACATTGCCTACCAAAGAAAACACAAGCTGAAAACACCAAGAAATTGAAGACTTAACCCCAAATTTTCAGGAAAATAACACACACAAACACACACAAAAGAAAAGCACAAGAACAGCAAAAGAAAGTTTGAGGAGAGAAGAACATGCTGCCAGACAATCTCATTTGATTTACTAAATTATCATAAATTTTTCTAAACACAAATTGCACACCATGGAGAAAAATCAGACGACTGAAGAAAGAACATACACCTTATCACTTCTACCCCTCTAGGGCAAACAGAAAGTGATTCTCCTCTGATGCATCCTGAGCCCAGGTGTCAGAGATCACCTCACAGAAGTACCTCCAGCTGAGACAGGGGAATGCAGTAGCTTAAAGAAGAATTTGGAAGTAAATAGAAAGTTTCTCTGTAAAGGAAAGAAAGGGGGCTGGGAGAAGATTAAGAAATTACCATCTGGGAAAACCTTTGCTTGAGGAGTTTAGAGTTTGGTGAATAGATTATCTTTAAAAGATTTTTATATGCCTAAATAGCTTTTAAATAAATGAAAATGGTAAAACACTTATAGTGCTTACACTGCTTGGCTGGGGATTGTGCAAGTTTGCCTATTTTGAACTAAAACTATGTGCAGTTACCTCTGAGGAATTAATATCTTGGACCTAATCCAAATTAGTTAACGTAGAAAAAACAACAAAACAACTCATGAACGTTTTGTCGCACCATTCACAGTGAATTCTAGTTCATCTGTAGTTTACTGCCGTGACATAATAAAAAGAATCTGGAGTAAAACATTTCTAGTGCTATCTTCTGTTTTATTTTTTATTACAGATAAATGAATAGAAGTTTAATTAAACACGTCCCTTATAATTTTTCCCTTCATATCAATTCCAAAATCAAATAGCATTCTAAAGTACAGATATGAATAGTTGAGATGTAAGTTAAGTCTGAAACACAATTTTACAAATTACATTAGGCAATTATTAATAAACATGGAAATTTGGTTTGTTTTGGTTTTTTTTCTCTTTAGGCTGAATGACTTCCAAGATCTAAATAGAATTTCTTACCGTATTTACTTTCAGGTGTTCCTTTCTTAAGTCTATTACATACATCTAAATTAAGAGTTACTATTAGTCTGGTTAAACTATGCTTTATCCTAAGGCAAAAATTTTGGAGGCCTAAATTTGGAGATGACTATTGTACAAAACACCTGTTGCAGTCATGAGAGAAAAGTTGCAGCTGAATCTTTAATTACTCTAATTGATTATTAACCAGAGTGATGGTATAAATTAGAAAAGCACTTTTTGTGTCAATGATTTTACCCAGAGTACTTAGATTACCTGCTCAGGACACCTGCCATTCTTTTACATCCTTCAAAGCAAAAGCTTTATTGAAATGGGACCATTAGCAATCTGCTTGTGACTGAACTTCATCCTTATTTTGCTAGGTTAGCTATTACAGTAACTTCCTCCCTGTACCATCATGCACAATATGCTCACCAGGCCAGTTTTTTGCCTTCCTACCCTTTTCTTTACAAGGAAAGAGGGAGCTGGAAGGACAGTCTGTCGTTCTGCGGTTGATCTTCCTCACTCCACAACTCCAAGAAGTGAAACATGAGAAAGTATAAGGATAAAAATTATTTAAAAGTGACATACTAGTACAAAAAATACGAAGTAGAAATTCTTTCCTAAACTATTAGCATTCCCATCTAACATCAACTTATAACAATCTGTTTACAAATCTGTAAATTGTGCCATTTTTAGATAATTCATTTGCAATTAATCATTTCAAAAACCTCACATTTTCTGCTGTCAGCCTATGAAATGGCTGGAAAACCACTTTCATTTTCAGAAAGAAAACTCATAAAATTAAGCAGTTAATTGGGGGGCTTGAAATGAGACAGCACTATATAGGGCACTTTCTACACTGTATGGAAGATTATCTAGTGGAATTAACAAGTTACACTCAGTGAATGTAAGTGCACGACGGAGAGATGCCAGATAGGAAGGTGACCCATGAGCCAACAAATAGCCTGGAAGACCATTAAATCTCTGTTAAATATCTCAGCTGAGCTCTGTCTGCAGCTTGGGAAACTTTACAATGATCTTCTCTCCTCCTTCCTAAAGGCCCTGAACCTCAACACTGTGCAAGATAAAAAGGATCACAGGCTCCAAAAAAATGCTATCTGTGACATCTTAGTATATATGGCCATACTATTTCAGACCGAGTCCATTTCAGTCAGTACAATCTCTTAGGCCCCATGCAGAAGCAGTTTAGGACATTGTCTGAGCTTCCTGCGGTTTGCTTTCCCAGTTACCCCAATAGGTATCTCTTCCAAATACCTGTTCAGTCTCCCTTAGAACGTGTGTTGAAGAAGTTAAAGGTACACATTTTTTGACAAGGAGTCCCACAGGTCTACTAGCTGCTTGGTTTATCTAGACAAATGCTGGAATAAAGCACAGAAATCTCTAATGTGGGGCACAATATAGTGCCTGCTCTGTAGCACATAGAGGCCAAAAGGCTGACAAGAGTGCTTTTACCTTCATCTTATGTATATCAGTGACTTAAAAATCTGTTCCTTCTTTCATGCTCTTATTATCCCATCCCAATTGTTTTCTCCCATATATTTGCTCTGTTGTGAAACCATCCTTCAAACTCAACAAAACATTAATCCAGTCCATCTTCACTCTTGTCACAAAGCCACTTAATCTTTGAAGTTTCTTTTTTTTCTTTTTCTTTCTTCTTTTGTCCAAATCTCACATTTGGACCATTTCCAAATCCTGATGGTTTTCCCTCCAAAAAGCTCCAGACATCTCACTGTAAGTAAAACTCGATATCCCAAGTGCCGTGATTATCCAGCTTCATTAATGTAAATTCCTCATCTGGATTTTTTAACATCAGTGCCTCTTGGTCCAGTACAAATAAAAAAGAGCCACAAAGATGCTGGGAAGGAAGAACAGATAAACCACAGGAGCCACAGGTAGACTTGGAGGTTAAACAGAAGGAAAACTCCTGTTCAGCCCAAATTCCCTGGGCTCTAACTTACGGCCAGTAATATGGAGTCTTCAGGAACTGTTGCTGCCACACTCCCATACAGACTGTATAAAAGAAAACTTTCAGAAGCTTGTGATACAGCCAGATTTAAGCAGTTTCCTGATCCCAGGCTCTCCAGCTTCTCAAAGAGATGGTTATAAGATTATTTTTTTTAACCTTTGGCTAAACAGCATGTTTTGCCTTAAATTTGTTCTTTGCCCACTAACACTTTCTCCAAAAACTCAGCTTTAGACTGATGCTAACAATGGAGAATTCAGGTCCAGCTTTTTCAAGTTATACACTATCATAAAAAAGGTCTCGTAACAGAATGTGTTAGGTAATCATGATGACAGCCACCTCTGCCAACTTCACCTATAACAACTTTCAACAAGTTGTTGAACCTTATCTTTTGTTTTCTCAGCAAAGAACCACCTTGGTTTGTGTTGTGTGACAGTCTACAAATAGCTCAAGCAGGCACTTCCAGATTAACTGCAAGTCAAGGTTTCAATGCAAATCTTTTCTGATCTCCTATTGCTAAACATTTTCTAAATTAATATAAAGTCAGCACATTGCTGCAAGTGCATTTTTAATTGAATCACATTGCTTGCACTTGGTTACTGAGGGCCCTTACAGTCATAGAATAGTTTGGGTTGGAAGGGATCTCTGAAGGTCTCCTAGTCCAGCCCCCACTGCTAGTCTAAATCAACCGCCTTTCACTTTAAAACTGTTACCCCTGGTCCTATCACAACAGGCTCTGCTACAAAGTATGTCCCATCGTTCTTATAAGCCCCTTTTAGGTAGTGGAAAGCTGCTGTAAGGTCTCCCCAGAGCCTTCTCCTCTCCAGGCTGAACAAGCCCAGCTCTCTCAGCTCATCCTTGTAGGAGAGATATTCCATTCTTCTGATAAATTTTGTGGCCCTCCTCTGGACCCTCTCCATTACATCTATTCACCTAAGGAATCATGAGCTCAAGAAATTTCAAACATTAATAGAAGTACTGAAGGGGCTTTGTTTGGAGTTTTTTCCTCCCTTTGAACAGATTTGAGGGTGTGAAGAAATTCTCTTGGGCAGTGGCTGTAATAACTAATCATTTTTTTCTTTCACCTCTGAGCAACATTCATTGACCTCTCTTCGTCTGAAGGTAGTTGGCTGACACAATTCAAATTTAATTACACTTTCTGCATGATAAACTCCAGTCCTGTGAGCAAATATGTCTCGTTTTCAAGTCTGGCTAGACAGCAGCACTGTAATAAAGACCTTTCTACCACTGGTGCAGCCTGTGGCTTTTGAAATCTTTTCTAGATGACAAAACACCCTCCCCTACTATAGAACTTTCTCATAATATCCTATTAAATAAACACCTAATCCTTAAAATCCTGTAAACTAAGAAACTGGCTGCAACCACAGCTGGTAAATGACAATGTTGGTGGTGATTTTCAGATTGAGGTTTACTAAGCAAAGAGGAGAATTGTCACAGTCATTCTAAATATACTGTAGTTTTTCCCCACTGAGTAAGAATTTCCAGTGTCTGAACGGTTGTAGTAATCTAAACTGCAAAATCACTGGATACAAATATCCAGACAGCAAATTCCGACAGGGTTGTTTGTGCTATATAAATTCACACGTTCACATACTATGCACTACTTCGCTGCCCAGATTCAAGCTAATACAGCATTATTAAAGAAGAGTAGATTTCATTTTTACTTCTCTATAGTATCTCTACATGGGAATATCTATAGTAATTCATCTTCGGATAGTCCTTAGCAATGAGCAAAATACCAAGTTTTGCAGAACGGGGGGAGTCACTTTCAGTACACCTCAAAAGTATTTAGACTGTCTTCCAGAAGAAGGAGGCCATCAAAGCAGAGGCCTTCCTAGTCAGTCACATTTGCAAGCTGTTAGGAGGCAATTAAAATAGTCTGATCATAGGCTGCCAAAGCAAAACCACGAACAGTTGCAACTCCCTTAGGAAAATACGTCAGAAGCAGAAGACTTCTCAGACATGAGGCCAAGAGCAGTATTTGACAAATACTCTTGATCTGCAACAGTCAGATGAAGGGAATTATGAAAAACAGTGTATGCCCTGTAAAACTAAAAACTTAGCCATGCTTTTCCTTGCAAGATATTTAACTCATGAAAACAGAAGTAGCTGTTCACCTATTTCTTGCTCAAACTGAGACACATATTAGGCAGGTATCACATGTGCAAACTGCAGTTTCTTTTAATGGGGCTACAAGTGACAAACATATCTGTATTAGTATTGATTTTGAGTTAAAACCACAAAGTAAAGTAACAAGTGCTGGTAACATAAAAAATAAACATTGCAATGACAAATCCCCCGCAACAAGATAAAAAGAATAAAATTGACAAAGAATATGGCAAATAAAATTAACATTGTAAAATGTAGCAAAACACTGCACTTTAACTTCTCTGATCAGGAAGGGCTTGGTTTTGAGCTGGACTATTTTATACATCCCATTTTTTTGTTAAGCAAGTGATATTTTCATTGACTTTTTCTAGGAAACTCTAAGCAGGAGTGCAATAGGGTTGGGTAAAGGATCAATCTTGTTCTAGCTCTGTTGCACCAGTGAAGATTGTGGCTATTAGCACTTGTTAGTTCAGCATTCACATACCATGAACCTTTTAACAGAAACATATTTAACATAAAATCACCATGACCCTTGCTGGGACACTACCAAAGAAATAGTAGACACCATTGATGCAGTGCGCTTACAAGGACAGATAAACCATTGATACTTAATTATAATGCTTTGAACTGAGGCTGGCTGGCTGACTGTGGGAATATAAACCAAATCCTAAAGCATCACAAAAACTGTTGGCTGATAGCATTTGGGCTTCTTATTTTGTTGGGTTTTGGTTTTGGTTTATTTGTTTGTTTGTTTTTTAACTAACCTGAACAAGTCAGAGAATTCTCCAGTTACCTACTTAAACAGGAGACAGTCAGAACTTGTACATCACCACACACAGAATTTGCCTTCACTGCTTATTTAAACCAGTAATTCAGAAGAAACTGCACATTGCTTTCAACCAGTTAAGATACAGGTCTCAGAGAGCACCATGGAAATAGAAAATAAGGCAAAATAGAGTGTATTTGCATATATCACACGAAATTAGGCTGTGTTGCAGCACATTGTATGTATCCGCATTGAACGTCAGCTGAGTTACATTTTCTCAGGGTGACATTGGTGCTTGTCTTGCCAAATTTGATACAACTGGCAAACGTTTTCATGTAAGGGGGATCTATTCTTCCTATCACCTTGTCAAACAGCATGACAGCAAACTCAGCATGCTCCTTCCTGGAGCGATGAGGTGGTTTTGGAGTCATTAAAAGTCACAGTTACACTGGAGCAATGCACCATGCATATCACCTGAACTTAGCCAAGGCTGTCTTCTGCGGGCCTGGCGAAGGCTTCAGCATTCAGCCCTTTCAGCTCCCCTGCAGACCCAGACCCAGCACGTGGGTAAGCTCTGGGCTTGTTTCTTTTTTTAATGCGCTTCTCAAATCTTCTTGAGATTTCTGAAGATCACTTCGGCCAGTCTCACCATGGCTTCCTTTCTCATTAGACAAATATCTAATACCTCTTTTTTTTTGCCCAGAGTATTCCCAAACATAAGAGAGTGATCAGTTTTATCCTGGTGACAGTTTTCCCTGCAGCTGTCTCAATAAGGATAGTGTTTTACCTAGCAATAGTGGTAAACAGCTCAGAAGGAAAAATGCACTTATTATACAACACCTTATCTCTCTTAGATTATCATTTTTCACAGCAGAAGCCTGACAAGTATCACGGGCATACTTACAGAGTGCCACAGAGATATGAAAATTATTGTAAAACATTTTAATGAAAGATAAATAATCAAAAATACAATCAAGTTTAAAAGGGATCTGGAAAGATGCTACTACTGGTCTTTGCCCCAGTTATATACTCTTACCAGGCTGAAACTTTTGGCTTGAAGCTAAGTTCCTTTGTGTTATTATGTGATGATGTTATTACGTGATGTATGATTGTGAATTCCAGCTACATAGCATCATGCTGTTTCCTCTGCCCAGTGAGGTGTTTCTTAATTGAATTATGTCATAAAGCGCAGATTCTAAACTAATGGAGCAAATTTATTTCCCTTTAAATAGCTATTTGATTAACAACTTTGTTTGGTTTTAGATTTAAGGCAGTGTAAGTCAACACAATAATGGTAATTGCTCCATACAGTTATCTAATTCCTTTCAAATTAAGATATTTTTATATATATACACATTCTAGAAAATAATTTCAATAAACTTCTAAAATGGATTAGTAAAATCACATCAAGTTACCCTGCATGTATGCTAATTAATTGTGGAAGTTAATTACAATAAACTGAATAAAGCTATTTTATTTCTTATTAAGAATATGTACACTGTTCTTGAATATCACCAAATTAATCTACTGCATCACATCTTGTGTTTTGAGTTCCCACATTTAAGAAAGATATTTGGCTTTTTAAAAAATATAGAAAATTAAGTGATAACAAAGCACAATTACATATGATTTGTAAAATAAACTGTCCTTTAAATAACACCTTTTCAATTAACATACCCTAAATTAAAGCACATAGTTTAAGAATGTTGAATTGAAATCTTGATAAACCTCTACTTCAATTCATCTGTATATGTCAGATGGTCTCAATTAATAAGTTATTTGTTGATGTGTAAGATGTTGAATTATTCTGTTAACAATAAAAAAAAAAGACATTCTATTGTGCATTTGCAAAGGTCAACTTTTCAAATAATGTACCCACATTTCTGAATTTCAGTTTGTTTTTCACTCCAGTTAGGGAATGATGGAGCAATTCTGCTTCAAGATTTACAACAACAGCTGTGTAAGTTATGAAAGCACCAAAGTGTCATTCAGAGTACATGAAAACTATAACTTTGCCTCAACCTTTGCTTTCAAAACAGCTGAGCATAATTTGTTTAATTTTTTTCTGAAGGCTGGACATTGTAATTGAGGCCAGGTGTAGAAAGTGTGAGGCAAAAATCTATCTCAGAAACTTATGAGCGGATATATCACTCAGAATGAATAAGTTAGAAAGACTTCAATGTTTATGCAAACTGGCCAGACAGCTGGATTTGAATGGAAATTTCAAAGGTAAAAAATCATATCATATTATATGGAAATACAATTTGCTACACCATAACTCCACCATCTGGAAGGAGTCATGTTACACCACCTTCTCCTGTTTCTTTTCTTATTTTCATCAGAGCAATATCAAATCGTTTAGACATCATTGTTACATCAGGACAAACAAAAAAAGCATTTATTATGTTCTCCCATTTGGCAATGTTTGGTGTAATTTAATGTGCTTCATGAGATCACAGATTCATGAATACTCACAAACTTCAGCAGTTATACCCCATCCTAGAATACCTCCTGATTTATCCCACCAACCACCTTTGTTCCTGCACTGATTTCTACTTTATCCTATGTTAAGATGCACTTTATACTGTAAGAGCAAGGTTATTTGGAAATCGATATGCTCTATTTCTAGTCAAAATCCAAAATCATAAAACCAAAGAAAGAGCCATTATAGTCAAAGAACTGTGTGAGTGAGTGCTAGAAAAGCAGCCAAAGAGTTTAGTTCTGGGGTCTGGGCCAGAAAGTAGGATGCAAATAAGAGAAGGGAATAAAAGGTGCAGAGTGTCCATGTTCATGGCTCATATGAAAGGCAACAGGCCTAAAATGAAATTGGTCATCTCTTGTAGTAGCAGGGAGAATTCTGCTTTTTACTATCCAATTCATATTGGGGATCAATGCAAAATACCTGTATGAATATACAAATTAGCACTAGCTCAGGCATTTTTCCAGCTTTGATAATGTTAATGAAGGAAACACAGCAATTACACATAGATGGGTTTGTTGAATTAAGCACTTTTAAAGAACACTTTCGTACTAGGGAATATCAAACAACACACAATAATCAATTCAGCAAATGCAGCTTTTTTTCCCATGAGTAGCATGAAACATTATTGATTTTCTTAATTCTATAACAATTACTTTCACAATGGTGGCTACCAACACTTGATTTATAATTCGTCACCAACTAAAGAGGCTTTCAAATTTGTGCTGCATTGGTTAGACTGATGCAAGCCACATGATAGAATTACAATCTACTTATTAAGTGACTAACTCTTACAGTCAGGTTCTCATCAAAATATTACTTGCTCATGAATTCCAAATTCATTTTCCACAATAACTCACTGAACTTACAGTTTATTTGTCTCATGAATGTTCCTGCCAGTAAGTGTTTAGACAATTTCAGCAAAAGCAAAAGTAGGAGTGGAGACACAGCTAACCAACACTTGGTTCTTTCCTTCAGAGTCATTCAGAAATACTTTTTGCATATAATCAGAGCTGCCAATAATTTATTTCCATCAAGATTTACAGAATTCTTCCCACAAATACCACAGCTGTTCCAATCAAACTAATACCCAGGAATAGCCACTTTAATTTAAAATAAAAGTCATCTTCAGAAAATTGAAGCTCAAAACTGGAAGACAAACAAATGTAAAAGATGTCTTATCTTTAAATATCATATGAAATTAAGCTTAATTGAAGATTTTAATGAGGAGGGGTATGGGTGTTACTCTTCTGCAAGACAGTGGTTGTCACAGCTGTAATTGGGTTGGCCATATGTTAATACTCAGGTAAACCAAAAGTATGTAAGCACAGCTTAAAACCAGCTGCAGCTGCACTAGAAGGAGGATTAAATTAAAAACTCAACAAATTATTTACATTAACCTGACAGGATGTTAAGAATCGTTAAATGGGAAAAGCGCAGATAATGAAAAACAAGGGAATAAGATGTACAAAATGGACAAACTGCACGTATTTATGAGAACAAAGAGACCATTTACTGAAAGTTATATACGCCAGTTAAAGCAGAACATGGTTATCCTCAGCAATTGGCACTTAAATAGCAAAACCTTCTAGGATGGTTATCTTGGCCATAATAAAGACACTCTTTACCTAAGAAATAATTCAATATAAGAAGCTCTCTATAAGTTTCTCTGTAAGCTATGTCTGCTTTTGTTTGCAACTATTTCCTGAGCAATGTCTTACCTGTTACATTTTCTGGGTTATGAAATAAAGTCTGTGTTTGTGTCAGACTTGTCCCACTTCTACTTTTATTTAATAGAGTATGAACCAACAGCAGGATCTGAGTTTAATATGCTGCAAACTCAGAATCATTGATAATGTGTAAAGATATTGCACAACATTTGCTCTTTCTTTTGGAGTTAAAATACTTTGGCTCTTGCAATGACTCCAGATTGCCATATGCCCGATCTTCTATGAGTCCACATCAGCATGCTAGCTTGTAGGAGATAAATGAACATTACCTATTGGCATGTACAAATTTAGAGACCTTCAGAGTATGAAAACCCTTTCTGCACACTTTGGTCCAGATTCCAGCTCTCAGTTAGAAAGGTACAGCTTGTCTCATTTGTTTTAAATTCTTCAGTGGGATGAAGTTACCATTCCAAGATGAAGCAGCTCCTGCCAATTTCAGTTCAGCTGCAGCCCCTAGGGAGAAGGCTGTTCTAGGATGAAGTATTCCTAAGTGATATGAATTCACTAGCTAAGAAAATAGGGCTATAGTGTTTTCTTTAGGTTGTATACAAAATACTACATATGTAGTTTAAATTTAAATTTCTCAAAGACTACTCAAAGTAGCAGCAAAGATATTAATCTAATCTATATGGGAATGCTCCTTAATTTTTCCTCAAAGAAATAGTGTTATTCAATTGTTTTTAACAGATTCCAAAAGATTAAAAGACAAGGACAATAATTCTAGGGTAGAAAAACATACTGTGACTTCAGACTTTGAGAAAGTATTAACCTCCACCAGCTGAACTTTTTGCCTCTCAGTATCAAGCAAAACATCACATCATGTATTTGAATATGACACATTTAAGGAATAAAAAAAGAGAGGAACACTGAAGACTGTTTTCTTGCTCTTATGTGAAGTTCAGAAATACTATCTGATCAATGGTTTCTAGAATAAGATTGACTAGGATTAGACACAAGTTAGCCTATCACTTGTTAAGTTAAATAAAAAGCTAAGTACTTAAACAAACACTAAAGGACGAACAGAACTGCTTTGCACATAATGTTACGCCATTGCACTGTTGCAAAAAAATGGCCTGATGTAATACTATAGTCTTTAATCAGAGAAAAAGCCTAAATGTAAGTAGCCATATAACGCCTCTCAGATTAATTCAAGAGTCGTCTCACAGAACTGTGTTTTTCATTCTTAATTTCATATTCTTATTATTCAGAAACACATGGGCTTGCATCAGAGTATTTACTGGCTTGAGTTATTTATTCCCAGCTGTGTCTGCTGGAGATCAACATTATTACTGCCCCTATGTTGACACTTTTTTTTCCTTATTTTATTCTAACTTTCCTATGAAAACCATAAGGTCTTCTTTGCAATGACTCCCACTCCTCCAAGGGGTTTGAAGAGCAGCAGCACAACAGGGTCTGAACCTCTTCTGAGAATCCTATATTAGCATACTAAACATGTATTAAAAAGCCCTTCAAACAATCTATCTTAGAAAAAATCCAAAAAGCAGAAAAATATAGACGAGTTTTTATTTGAAATACAGGTATCTGCTTAGGAAACCTGGTGAAACACAGTGTGTGTTCATTTCAAAGGGCTCAGAGAAAATGGATTTGATTCACAATTTCAAATTGTTCATCACTCATAGTGGTACTGCTTTGTATTACTAATTCCAGAAGATGCTTCTTAGTCCAGCTTTGTACTGAAATGACAGAGCTTTTCTGAACCTCAGTCTCATTGAAAGTCTTGATATTTTTTTCCCCAGAAAACTCTCAATATGTTTAGTTGATATGCTCAGTGATGCATTAGTAAAGAAATAGATTTCTAAGGATTATACCTGAAGGACTTTGGCCTTCAAAATGTTCTGTGTATATTAACATTCTTTTCATATTGATATAAGCTTAACCTACCAGCACCAGTTAATAGTTATAATTAGTGAAAACAGTGATGAATTCTACAGGTATGCATATAGTTAGGAGGAGCTTATATTTGTTAGCAATCAGTAGTAAAATGCGAGAAAATAAAATTTCTCCTCATTCTTTCTCTTGGTAAATCCTCATCCACAAAAAGCCTCAGTATATCATGTAGAACTTCTTCACTCTAATGTGTCCCTGCCCATGGTAGGGGGGCTGGAACTAGATGATCCTAAGGTCCTTTCCAACCCTAGCTATTCTATGATTCTATGATTCTTTCTGACAAAATTATTTGAAGTAAAATATAGGAGGTTACATGCTATGACCAAATACTTACTTTTAATATACAGAATTATACCAAACTTCCATTAATTTGCATAATCCTAAACTATTTTTTCCAGATTCTTGCTTTCAGAGTGGGAGCTAGGAAGCAGGGAAAGAAACAGCCATATACAAGGGTGTCTGAAATAAGAACAAAATTGAGGTTTTGTTAACAATATGTTAATCATTTCAAAGAAGTAATAAAGAGCTTGAAATGAGTATGAAAGTGACCTTCTGAGATGATAAAGTAGCCAGGTTCTGGGAGAAGGGTGCCCTGCTCTGTGCAGCAAGACAGTGCTTTTTCTTTTCTCATCTCAGTTTTCCAATCACAAGCCTCCTTAGGCCTGCAGCAAAATGCTTCTTGGAGCTTGTTTCTCCCTGAACTGGATACAAGTGTTTTCATAAGCTAAATTCGCTTTGTTCTCTGTGCAGTTCTAAAGTTGCTGCTCTGCTGCCAATAAAACAAAATATAATGAAAGCTCTCTAGAGACTTTAGAGAGCTGGAGGCCCCAGAAAGAAAGAAGGAAGCACTATTGCTGTTTTACAGAAAGAAGAACAGGAGTGTGGAGGATGAAGTGACTTTTCAAAAAGCACTTAGCTAGTGGTAAAACTAGAAATACAATGAACTAAATACCCACGCAGAACAAATGGGTGGGGGAAGATTAAAATAGAGACAAGAATAATCCTTCGCCCTCACTCCCCTTTATGAAGTAACACCCACTTCTGCAAACTTTAAATACTATAGGGATGTCTGGGGAAAACTGAAGCATAAATTTAATCCCTTTAGTCATTTGTAAGTCATCACTCTTACAGCAGTTCTGCCAGTTCAGCTTGCTCCTAACCTACTGTATTCCTGCCACGATCCTGATTTGGCTATTGTAGTAGTCTAAACAAAACATTCTTCTAGTCTCCTTCCTTGGCTTACAGCCCCATCATTTATTATGCTATAGCAAGCACCGTTAGGAAGGTAAACAGCTCAACTTAATTCTGTCTTGTTTAAACTGGCCCTTGAAATGGCAACTATTAAAAATTCAGCACTTTGTACTTAAGGAAATATTTTATTCTATGATTTGACCCTTATCTCTGTGAACTTCTTGATTTATACAGAGAGCTGCAAGCTTGTAAGAGAGATGTTTTCTAAGGGCTGACATAGGAACCTTGCAGAAAGATAGTGACAAATCATAAGTTTGGCTGACAAATCTATGTCCAGTAGGCCTAACACTCGAGACTGGCTACTTGAATAGGCCCAAAAAATTACCTGTCAGCTAACTCCCAGAGGGTCTTCCCAAGAAGGAATGGCTCAGCCATTCAAAACATGGCATTCCCAGTTCCCCAGCACTTTCTCCCATATGTGCTGGAAGTGTCATATGGCTAGAACCAACAGCTGAATTTTTGGTGCAATCAGGACTCATATGTTTGCAAGCTGGAGCCAGGAAATGCATTTTGTCTTCTCCATGCCCAAAGGGGTTAGATGGTTTGCCACAGCAAAGACTTGTCTAGCCTGGAATTGTCTGGGCCAAGAAGGAAATTCAGCAAACAAGGGAAATGTTGAGGCAGAAGAGTGGGAGGACTGGTTTGTGAATGTCAGTGTCTCACAGGACTTGTGGTTCCACTTGGCTGACTTCAGCTCTCAGGAGAAGAGGGGTTGGGGGCACTGGGGGTGAAGGCTTGATTCCAGGAGAAGGAATACAATTTACCTCCCAAATAGCCTGGATAGTAGCCAATGCAGTGCTGCATCAGACTGTTTCAAGTTGAGACCATGGGAGAATAATCCTTAATTTTCTATTTTTTAAACTTGAGCTGCAGCCACAGAGATATTTTGTATTTCATTTCACATTGTTTCCCAGAGCCAGTACATAATCATAGAATAATATAGGTTGGAACAGAACTCTAGATGTCTACCGGTAAAACCACATGATGTCCCATATGAAACACTTGAAAGAGAAACTCATCTCCAGCTTGCTCTTTCCTGTGACAGCCCCTTTGCAGCCCCAGTACAGCAGTTCCAGGCTCTGTCTTTCTATCAACCCCAAACCTAGGCAATGACTGAGCGGTATGGAAAGCCTCATAGATCTTCCCCACATAAAGAATTTCTGAAGGGAGAAGTCTACTTGCACATCTCCTCAGCAGTACCTTTACATCTCCATTTCACCTACAGCTCTACACTTGGTCTCTCTCCTAACCCCAGCTCTAAGCCCATACATGTGCCAAGCCTTAGCCCAAGTTCCACAGCATAGTTTTGCATGAAGAAGTTCTCAGGGATTGACTTTTTTGGTTCCCTTTCCTCTCCTTTGGCAATCTATTTACATTCTTAGTCTACCTGCAACCCTAAAGCTTTGTCTCTCCTCAGTTCACCTCCCTAATCTTAGGCATTGACATGGACTAAACCTTAGGTTAAGCCTTAGCCTAGTCCCACATGAAAAGTCCTCAGTGGACAATGTTTTTTGGTAACCTCAATCCAAATGATACCATAAGCTTGGTTTCTTTCCCATCCCCAGTTCTAAGCATAATCCTTGACATTAGGTCAAGGTATGGGCTGAGTCTTAGCCCAAGATCCCCATCCCTGCCACATATGATGTATTTATGCAGGGACAAGTCTTTCTGCAGCCTTTTCTTTCCTCTGGCAGCTTTATTGCAGTCCCATTCCAAATGGAATGCTAGGCTTTTTTTCTCTCTTGCAACCTTAATCCTAACCCTAGCGTTTAACACTGGCTTAGCTTTAGCTTAAGATGCCCACCTCCTGTTTAGCCCCACATGAAGAAGTTTTCAGGAGATAATTCTTTGGCAGCATCACCCTTTATAAACCTATTATAAACATATCAGCTGAGGAACTGACAAATTGGTAAAATTTTAGGCAGCATTTCATAAAATATGGGTAATAAGCTGCTACAAAGGCACTTTGAGATTTATTTATCAGAGGGTTGCAGAGCCCTTTTGAATCTTTGATGAAAAAGGTTATCCAGTAGGCTGATTAAATTTCATTCTTTATTTTAACCCAGCTTTGTTAAACATTACTATTTTTATAGTTTAAACTAATTTCTCTATAACAAATTATGTGTTTAATAATAATTGGCCTAAGCAGTCAAATCTAGTTCAATTTCCAAGAGGGCTGGGATGCCCAGAATTGCTGTTGGCTTGGCCCCATCTGAATTCTTAGGATGTAATTCCATAGACACTTAAAACAATTCAATTCCAGGCTCCCAGCTCCAAATCTTCCCTGAACCCCAGCCACAGATTCCTCACTCCCACCCATGCATTAGCATTGACATTCAACGAGTGTCAGGGAGAACGATTCAGATTGACCACCAAGGGAAATCTTGTTCATCTTGGTGAATAATTGTGCTGAAGAAATTTAAAAATATTAAGTGATCTGAAGAGTACTGCATACTTTTAAACAAGAGCCTATTGGCTGTTTTATCATTTAACAAGAGCAAAGCATTTTCCCCTTCAAGATGAAAACAGTCTCTGGAAAGATACAAACCCATTCTAATAGAAAAGAAAAAGCAAAATAAATTTAACAAAATTGCCTCAGGTTATTATTCAACATGTAAAATTTTATCACAAAGAATTTTCAGGTTCAGCAAATTTGTAAACAAATTGAAACAAATTAATTTAACAAGAAACATCAGGCAACATGGACAGTCATGGACAGATAGGGCAGTAGTACAAGCGCTGTCCTCCAGGTTTTCATTTTTGCACTGAACATGAATGTAATTTGGAGAACCATCATTTGAATTTCTTGATTTTTGCATATGGACTTTATTACAACCACATCAGAACTGAATTGTTTTATCTTGTTTACACTTGTGCAAAGACAACAATCTCAAGCCCACTGCTATATTCAGTACTACAAATACCATGTTTTCTCTAAAAGGTTGCTGTCCTGGGTTCAGCAGTAGCAGTCATTTTTCTCTTTCTTAGTAGCTGGTGCAGTGCTGTGTTTTTGACTTTCA